>JAVQIZ010207699.1:0-13875 GCA_036023535.2 Galaxias brevipinnis
AGGGTAAATAGAGGTGCTGCAGACCCAGGCAGTTTGGAAATAATGTATTTTTTATTGAACGTTAAAACGCATAAACCTATTCTAGTTGAACTCCTAAATAAAGGTATGAACCTGACAAATTACATAATAGGGCCCCTAAAAATGGACTAGAATGAGAATAAAACCAAGCAAATCCAGAAGCATATCAATTGTGCAACAAAATATAGATGAGAATCCAATTCCAACCGTAATCAAAAAGCCTGTCAAAAGCCTTGATTTTTACAAATGTACAATGCTACCCATAAAGATTTGGATATTAAAGATTTGGAGCAGGTGGAGAAATTAAGGATAGAATTGAACAGAGGCATGGAGAGCATTGAGAAGTCAGGGTTGCCAGGAAAGCTAAAACTATGGTGCCTACAGTTTGGACTTCTATCCCCGGCTCACGTGGCCATTGACAGTGTATGAAATACCCGTCACTAAAGAGTCAGCTTTTATTCTAGGAAATGGTTAGGGGTGCCACGATGTCTTAGTAGCATGGATCTCTTTGGGAAAGATGCTCTGGAGCTGCTGCTTACCAGGCTTACAAAGAAATTTAAGTGCACTAAAGCTAGATTAGAAATGACACTTACGGAATCCCGAGATAGTGTAGTGAGAAAAGCGACACCCACATTAGCAACAGGATGGAAATGGAATCCAAAAGAGGCAGTGCTGCAGGCAAAAGCAGCCCTTAAACATACGGAAATAGTAGGGCAAGTGTAACATGGACGAGGAGGATTTGGACTAGGCACAAGTAAGCAGATGGTCAAAATCAACCCCAACGCAAATTAGTGATAGAACAGATACGTAAGTAAGAGGAAGCAGTAAGGAGCGCAAAAACTGTCTCACAAGCCAAACAAGAGCACTGGATGAACTGGGAAAGTGTTGAGCAGAAAAAAATTACCTGGAAGGACTTGTGGGGAATGGAATCCACAAGAATTAGCTTTATTGTTAGGGCAACCTACGATGTACTGCCAACACCTACAAATCTTAGCCAGTGGGTAAACATGCCCCCACTGTGGGGGGACAGCTGATCTCAAACACATAATGTCTGGGTTCAAGACGAGCCTTACACAAGGAAGATGTACCTGGCGCCACAATCAAGTACAAAAGTGCTTGGCGGAAGCAATAGAGCATAGGCGCTCTACAGTTAATGCCCTGCCTTTTGGAGCAGAGGGCGACATGCACCACATTCGCATTGTCAGGAAGGGAGTTCCAGAAAGGAAGATATATAGGCCAAAACAGCTCAGGGCAGCTGAGATGAGCACGATTGGAAAATGCTTGCTGATGTCAGCCAACAACTGAGAGTCCCATCAGAGATCGCAACAACCAACTTAAGACCAGACTTAATACTCTGGTCCAACACAGCCAATTGTTGATTTTATAGAGCTAACAGTCCTGTGGGAATAAGCAATAGACGAGGCACACAAAAGAAACTCCGCTATAGCTAATAAGCGGCTGAGGCAGAACAGCGAGGTTGGAGAACAAAGTCCTGTGTCCTGTCGAAATTAAATTGACGTGGATTTGTGGCCATATCAACAACCAAACTACTTAAGGAGTTAGGGATTTGTTGCAAAGACCTGCGCCAGACCATAAAAGCTATATCAGATATAGCAGAAAGACGTAGCCAGTGGCTGTGACTGAAAAGAAAGGATCCTATATGGGCACAAAAGTAAAGAACATCATGTTGAAAAACCATATAAAGTGGTTTAATCTCACGACAAAGGTACCTTTGTAAGTCTTTCCTACAGAGCGTCATTTACCAAGCCTGCAGGAACAGAGTAGGGAAAGATTATCTTCTTTTCAGGTGGTAAGTATATAGAGCTGTCAGAAAATGCCTGCAGGAATAGGAAATGGGATCGGCATAGGGATATCTCACAGCTTAATAAAAAACTTTTTTTAATATGTGACTGTGCGGATATAGATGGGGGTGGCTCTGAGACATCATTGCTCACCGTTAAGCCTTCTGAGGGGTGTCATGGGCTCAAATTAACTAAACATCTGGGATGGAGGGTTAGATAGTGCCCACTTGAAAACCCCAATGACATATCTGCTCTCAACCCAAGCCCATTCTAAAATATTGGCTTTTGAAGTGCTTATCTTGGAGTATGACATGATGGAAATTCTATCCTGTGTAATTTTAAATGCCATAAAGCAATTCATCATAGTTTTGCGGGAGATCATACACTGTGGCAGACAAAATTTGTGTTAAGTATTGAGACTTCAAGAGGACTGATCTGAACTGCGATTTTTTCATTCTCCCATAGACATTACAGTGTTCTATCAGAAGAAATGTATTGATCATTATAGTTATAATAAAAGTTGCCTATAGTTGCTTTATATTCTGAAACCAAAGGCACTGTCCATACACATTATATGCAAACTACATTTTATTTGTCGGATTTATACTTGTATATAGGCTTATCTAAATTCCTAGGTATGCAACATACACAAACATACATAAATTCACATTGTATCTTTATTATTATTGCATTATTCCAAATGGTATTCTACCATAATCGTTCAACATTTGATCCAGTTAATTTATTTTAGAGGAATGCATTGGCCAAAACAATTCAAACTTTAAACCTTAACAAAAACCAAATGTATGGTTCTTACAAATGTGAAATTAAATCAGATTAATAGCGTATAGACAAGATTGTAAAGTTAGGCCACATGTTATTTAAAAGGCGATATTAAGAGGTTGAAAACACAAAACAGGCCTATATGTTGCCACATGCATTACAAGTAAGGATTCATTAAGCTTTTTGCCGTCATAAACTATTACATCCGAATAGTAATCAAAGCACTTGTAGATTAAAATCCTTTGATTCCATAAGCATTGATACTGTGACATGCATGTGTGTATTTCTTACATTTTAAAGTGCAAAGTTATCATTACAAAAACAACAGGAAGGAATAGAAGTAAGACCCATCTAACCCATTTGACTAATATACCGTCCTACTAACAGTGCTACAATGTAGACTTGAAAAAGTGAGTAGCTTAATTTTACTGATGTCACAGTTCATACATTTAAATGTGTAAATTCAGTTAATATATGATGTATTATTAACAATATGTCAGTAATTTAACAATAGATATTACTCATAATTATACCAGTTAGTTTAATTAACAATCCTTACAAGCGCAAAGTTTCACAGCTGCCTGGTTGATTGTCTGAGCTGCCAAAATGTCGGAGGCTATTAGGTCCTGTGTTGATTTTATGAGCGAGCATGTGTTTACAAGTACATTGTTTGCACGTTTGTTTTCACGCTTGACAGTTTGATTTGAGTGTGTCTGCGTGTATGTGTGTGTGTGTGTTGTGAGTGCAAGAGCCAGACAGGCTGTTTCTCAGTGTTCTTCTCCTTTTGTTTAAGGGGCTCTCAGTGCCTTCCCCCCTGAAACAGAAGGAGAAGACTGAGTTAGGCTCCGTCTCAAATGCATGGGTCTTACTTTTATTTTGAATTCTGTTCCTTAACTCCAATTAACTCTAAAGGGAGAATACTTTAACTTACCTGTCTTTAAGACTTCTGCCGCTCCCTAAGGATAAAGGAAATATATTTACTTATATATGAAAAAGCTAATGTATAAGTCAACTTTCTTTAAAATCATGGCACCATGTACTCTGTTCTAACATAGTTACAGAGGATACTAATAGTAGAGAATCATTTTATGATCAAATAGAGTAACTGAAAGCTGACCGTGACATCGTCCCTGATCTTCGAAACAGGTTGAGGCATCTTGAGGCCGAGCCCTTGCACAAACCAGCCCACCACGCTAAAGGCAAAAGAGTGAAACGGAAATGTTCACATGGATGACAAAAATTTGTCGGAGTGCACGACCTGTACTTCACTCTTTAGTGGTTAATCCACTATTACAGGTTTTTACAATCACTTCAGCACTAAGGTTTTGAAACAAATTTTCAAAATCGTAGACACAATACTCAAAACTGTCACCACTTGCAACACAGGCTGTCGTGTGTTCAAAATCTTGCACTTTGCATTGACAAATTTGAAGAAACTCCAAACAAATTCCAAAATCATTGGATCCAAGGTCTAACTCATGATGAAATACTATAGGAATAACAGTTTACCCACACACAACCAGTGTTGTACTAGTTACTGGAAATTTGTATATAGCTACGGTTACTCGTTACCTCTTTAAAGAGTTCTTTAAAAACTCTTTAAAAACTAAGTTATTTTACCGATAACTCCCTTAAAAAAGTAATGCGTTACTAGGGTTAGTAACTTTTGAGTTTCCCAATTTACTCAAACTCTTTGAAGTTTAGGCTTTGTTTTTTTTATCCCACACTGCTAACTTAATTGTTCTGTGGTACTTTGTATTAGCCAATAGGCCCCGATATATACATATATTTTAAAACAGCAACAAATAATAATCTAATAAACCATGAATTGTCTACTAAGCAATTGCATAAACCACACACAAAATATTTGTTCAACGTATTTATTCTAACCTCAAATGGCCAACCAAAAAGCCTCAAAACTCACAGCTTACATTCCCATCTTGAAATAATATTTCCACCTTCAAAGCGGACACAAATTAAAGTGATAAGTTTCACAAAATGGTCAGCAATGAACATAATTTAAGTTTAAAGTAACAATATATTTCCTGTAGCTACTGTCCAGATCAGCCGAGCAAACAGTAAGTTTTGTTCAAGCTGGTGCCACTGCTGTGATGATAGCTAGGTAAAGTTTACACTGGCTAGCTTACAACTACAACCACTAAACATAAGATGTCTAGTAGTTAACATAGTAGTTACCACTTTCCTCTAGAATCATACCTCTGAATTTAGAATACCTTAAAAGGTATTTACTTTGGGCAGCACATTAGCTCAGTGGTTAGCACGGGTGCCTCACAGCAAGAAGGTCCTGACCCAATGGCCTTTCTGTGTGGAGTTTGCATGTTCTCCCCGTGTTTGTGTGGGTTTCCTCCGGGTACTCCGGTTTCCTCCCACCATTAAAAAACATGCTCCATTCTCCTACCAGTGCCCTTACCAGTCACTGCCAATTCACATGGAGTCGGTCAGTGTGTCCTATGTCCTAAGCAAGTCTGTCATAATATGTTGGGTGAACAAGTCTGGCGCAAATTGGCTGCCGTGGTATCACTCAGACTGAGTGTTGTGTTTGATAGCTGTCGGTCCTTTCGTTGTTCGTTCTGTGCAATTAATTGGCGACCAATTTGTGTGAAGCGCTTTGAGTCTCTAAAAACTGAAGTGCTAAAAACTAAATAAAATGAATTATTATTAATTATTATGAAACATACTTATGTAACACTACAGATTTAAACATTAGCAAACGTTAAATAGCATGTGTGGTTGGCTTAAATAAATTAAATAACTTTGGGGGGGCATAACAAGGGGGGCTATACAGAACGATGAGGTCCCAAACTGCACGCAAAAACAGTAGTGAAATTATTGTTACTTGTAACTTTGTAATGCGTTACTCTCAACACTGCACACAACATACCGATTGTTTTACTGTTCAGTTGTTTGTGCAATCCTATAATATTGAAGTATAAAATTGTTTCTACATGTTTCTAGAAAGTAGAGAGAAACAGTGGAATCGTAGAATACTATTAGACATGTATTTACTGTATAAAATAAAATCACAAACATAGGTCAAAACAAATTTAAGCACAGCTACAAAGTGCCAATCAAAAACATCTTCCTCAACTGACTGTCTTAAAATACAAAACCTTGTTTTCAACCAGAGGCATCAAGCACCCAATATTTTTGAGGGGGCACGGTTTCACAACTCCGTTTACTATATGCCACTTTAGCGTATATACATAATACTACGGATTTGATTGCAAACCATTGTCTCAAACAATCGAGGGGGGCACGTGCCCCCTCAGTGTGAATGGGCAAGACGCCTCTGATCACAACCCTACACACCACCTCTCAATTGAGGCCAACAAACACCTCTCAGAAGGGCTACGGCCATTCCTTTCATCACCATGGCCTCTTCTCCTCCTGCTGTTCAGCCTCATCCTCATCTTCTTTGTCTCACTTCGACCACCATTGTGACCTGCATAACCCGCTTGCTCCAAGGTTGTTGCTTTGTTGTTGTAGGTGAATACTACTGTAATATTTTTGTACTCATAGTACAATGTGAAATCAATCATCATTAACGTGTTGTCAGTATTGCAAAAGCAATGACAATGGCCTGCATGTACATAACATTGCCTGGAACAGTGGTGCATTGGACCAGATAATTTGGTTCATGTTCCGCGGTTGTCTTTTTATCACTTTAGCTACCAGAACATTTCATTATCTCTAGATGAAATAGGTCTTGTACATCAGTGTTCATAAAGCTATGCTTTTAGCAGGTAATTCAAAATTACCACAAAGCTTTCAAATTCAGCAAAGTGAAATTGAAGCTATTGGTAATTACTGTAAGACCAAGTATACACAATTATGCCCACAGCCATTTTGCCTTCAATAGACAAAATCTTACTTGGAACCTTTGGAGTCGTCAGTCAGGGAGATTCCACTGAGAGATTCAGGTGTAGGGGACAAAACTAAGTGTGGAAGAGAAGGCAAAATATGCTCAATCAAGGTTAAGGAGATGTTGTGGAGGCATTCCATGCAAGTCAATTATAACTTAAAATATATGTGTGTGTGTGTGTGTGTGTGAGAGAGAGAGACACATTTTCATTCCTTTACCTTTGTCCAGAGAACTTCTCTTCGACTGTGTTTCAATAGGCACAGTCCCTGGAGGGAGAGGCATCACAGGCTGGGGCAAAGATTGAAGTAACCAGTTTACTGAGATCCTGGAAAAACAAAAAAGATGGGCTACTGGACTTTAGATTCAGTTTAAGTTTGCACATAGAGACAAAGACAGATCAAACTAGGTAAATTAAATTATTGTAAATGATCAGCAAATGTGTTTATAAATACGTGTGTAAGAGTCTGTATATCTAATTTTAACCCACTTAGGAGGGAACTGTGAGATGCTCTCCACCTCCGACTGCTCGTCCTCCGAGAACATTTCTACCACAGGAATGTGAGGGAGGGGTTCCACATCTACAGAAACAACACCAGATCGATGAGACACCAGAAATTCACTGAAACCTAGAGACTTGCCAATCAATCAGAAACAACAAACAAAACGCCAGAGTAAATTGTCAACATTACCGATACATAGTTTCACAAAGGATGTATAATGCAATTTGGATACATTGATGTCCTACCACACACTTGTCTATGTTTATGTATCTACTATAAAATGAAAACACGATCAAGCAGTTTTTTGATTACCCATTGATCTTTAGTTCTCATTTCTCTCCTTGAATAGGATGAACAGATATGGTATGTAATTTGGCTGGTGCTTGTTTAAATTAAATTAGGTATATATTACACTTATCTAAATAGGATACATAATAAAAAAAAATTGCAGGTAAAGCCTCAGAAATAAGCTTCATGTTGCTGATCACTATAGTAAATACCTGGTATGTCTTCGACATCATACACCTGTGGGAAAACGGAGATGGGTTTAAATTAGCCAATGGGCAAAAGACTAACAGGTAAAAATCTATATACATATCAATTTAGGTTAGGTTTGCCACAAACAATTATATTGCACTTTGATGGCAAAACAACGATCAAGAGAATTCCAACAATGAACCTAACAATTGCATGATTTACCTTAAAAACCTTATAACAAGAAAATTGTACCAAACCCATGACATGTTATCCCAAACATTTGACAAATGGCTCCTTCAAAAGTGAACAGATATGCAGTCGGACTTATTGTTTTGAGGCTCCGTACCTGACACAAGGTAAAACTATGGTTCCGACTCACAACATAGGCCCGGTCGCATGTCTTTTTCAATAACAATACCAACGTCTCGCATTTGCAATTGAATTTCTACATGAGTGAAATATAAAAGATACAACACGTAAATGACACAGCTTTGTATGGGGGCTGATTAGTACCATTGCACGCAAGAAAGCATGCATGCAAGCAAACGTACGCACATGCATGTAAAAAACGTTTTGCTTTTTGAATGGATTTAATAGGCAATTATAGACATTAAGAATGTAGATGTCACGTTGATTCCTGGTTTATACTTCTGCGAACATTAACATCCACCACGTGCTAAAATCCGGACAGCAGTTTGCCTACATGCTTCCACAGGTTCACTGGGAGGCAGTGTATCACTTAGTGATCCAGAATGTACAGACCAAAAGGTAGAAGAAACATGTATAATAAACATTATGGATAGTGATCTCACTTTTTGGAGTTGTTTTTTTTTTTTGCAGAGGGGTCATACAGATGTTTGTATTTGCCAATCTCGTTTGTGAGTCGCTCTTCAAACGGCTCTATTATTGTTTTAATTGCGATCTGTGTAACCCTAACCCAAAATATTACCGGATATCTTCTCGCTTCCTCTTTCCTTCCCCATCAACCAATTGTTTGATGCACTGAGAAGACGCTTTGCGCAACGCGCTGTTGTGATTTGGGAGGACTCCCTGTCAACACGTCGGCGGGCTGCTGTGAGCTACGTGTTCCCAGAAACCCCTTCTCTGCAAAGCGACGTAGAGACGTTTATGTGCTTCTTCGCAGAAGTACAAACCTGGCTTTAGGCATCACACGTAGCGTCCATATACACATATGTGTGTGCCCCCCCCCCGTTAACATGTTGTACACATGTCTTGTCAACACGCCAATGTGTCACTTGACGTATTAAAACTGCTTGTTGATAATGTGCGTCACACAAGAATCACAACAGCGCCTAAAGCTTATGGGGCACTAAATGTGAACAAACTTTAAGAGTGTATTATTTGTTAGATTTAAACTAAATCTGTCTTTTTTCTCAGATTTAAATTAAATGGTAGTCTATTTCTCTTAGATATGTAAATGTTGGGGTAACAACTTAAATATATAATATGACAGATTTTTTTTATATATCTAAAACCCTTTTTAAATATATAACCTAAATCTGAGTTTTATTTGTCAATATAAAAAGGTGTATACATACAGTGATGGCCCAAAATAATGGCACCCCTGCACCTCTTTCAGATGATGCACCACTTCTCCCAGAAAATTGTTTCAATTAAAAAGGCTTTGGTATTCACATGTTTATTTCTTTTGATTACATTGGAATAACACAAAAAAGCAGAGAAAAAAGCCCAAACTGATATCAGTCCACACAGAACTCCAAAAATGGCCTGGACAAAATTATTGGCACCTTTTCAAAGTTGTAAGAAATAATTGTGATTAAACAGTGAATGCTCCAAATTTGTATTATTTACTAAACGTTCATTAATAAAAACAAATTCATAAATTTTCAGTTTTTCTAAAAGTGACAGTTTTAGTGTCGAAAAAAGGTTTTTAATTTTACCGAGTTGATACTTCTGTGTAGCCAAGCGCCGTATTAAACAGCTCAAACCCCCTATGGACATCTTTGACATTAGTTTACTTCTTTATCATGGGAAAAATAATGAATATGTTGCAACAGATACTTTGAAAAACTCACCGCCTTTACAGTTATATGGTTGTTTACCTAAATTAAGGCTACAATATTAAAAACATATACTCTGAAAACGACGAACGTGTCAAACGAGTTAGCTTTTTAAGGACGCGGTCCCAGGCTACAAAAATGTTACGGCTCCAAACGACAGAAAGCCTAGGTACTGCTTACAAATGCGTTTGTACACGCATTATCAGTGCCACATAATGACCGGGTTGAAAACACATTTCAAAAGTGAAAATGTGGTCCCATTGCAAGATCATTATTATTTGTACATATCTGCTTATTTGGCCTATAATGCGGTAATAAACAGGCATATTCTCTCATTGAAATACTATCGTTTTCCCTGCCTCCCCCACAGTTCTCGTCCAATCAATCTTGCAAAATCAAAGCACTCTGCCCAACAAACTCCTATGATATTTAATTTATAATGATGATGATCTGGAATGATCTGAGCTGTGTAATTCCACATGACTTTTGGAAGTAGCTGATCTGCTCATTTCTGCAGTCTGCTCTGCAAACTTAAAAAGACAATAAACCAGCTGACCAATAAATACATTTTGTTTTCTTAACACACAGATTTTTCATGCATGCTTAAGTCGTATCTGTGGTCACATATACTGGGCATGCCACTCAACGCAATCTTGAAAGAAAGAAAGGCTTCAGTAGACATAATAAACAAAAGATGAAAGGAAACTTTTCTCACGGCAATTGATAGGATACCTCAAACTCTTATCATGCACATTACGTTCTTTATTAGCAGAAGTATTTTAATTTAAATGTTTTTTCAAGTCCGCTAGATACATTAATATAGCCTTAACAAATTAATTACTTTGATACTTAAAACGACCCCGCAACAGTCAAGAATGTAACAACTAGCTTGGCACAGATAATGTTACCAATGCATCCCTTACATTCACAACCAGTTGACAGCTAAAGTTTAATTTAATGTGTTATGGGCCTATGTAATCATAGCCAAACTGACTGACATTACCATACATAGAATATAAAAAATATGTCTCGCTTAATGGCTTTAAATCAACGCGACTGAATTCTAAACCAAAACAAACTTGCAGCAAGCTGTGGAGAGTGACGTTTGTTTTACCGCTGTCCTGAAGTAGTATAGGCATGGAAGCCTTTCAGGAAGCAGATCTTCCTCTGCCTATAATCGATTTTTTTTTTTTCTTCCAAAGGCATTGGATTAGTTAGAGTTGAAAGGCCCCGACCGACGGATTTAATTTAAGTTAGTAGCGACTCAAGTAAAGTATATAGCACGTATTTTAAATAACAAATTGTTGACTGATTTTTTGAGTGACTGACTAATTGTTTTTGTACAAAACTATGTAATATTATGGTATGCTGTACATCATAACATTTGGTATAGTTACATTGAAAAATTGAAGTGATATACGTCACACATACCAATCATAGGTCAAAACATCGCTAAATGTGGCTGAATTACAAAAGCCAGAAGTGGAACTAACTGAAGAGCCATTTAGGAGCCGAAATAGCCGGCTCTTATTGCAGAGCAGGCTCAGCGTCATGGGCGGGCCAAAGGGGCAAGGCCCAGCATACGCGAATCTGGGCCCGGCCTCCTGATGACGTGATCTGAATTGTAAATAATTATTTTTTATGTGAGTTTACTTTCTAGGATATGTAATTAAAATCAACCACCCCTTCAAAATATAATAATAATAATAATAATAATAATAATAATAATAATAATAATAATAATAATGGTTTTAAAAGATAAAATACAACCTGACTTGTTACTGACTGACTGAGATTAGGTCCAATCATAGCATGCCAAGGCGATCAGGCCAGGCCATCACGATCTGAATTGTTCTTGACTTGGCTGCTTTGTCCATGCTTGTATCACTGATCTGACTGCTTGACGGCATGATGGACATTAGAAAATGGCAAAAGTCTAGTAAACCGACTACACCTTCAGTATCTTCAGACTCAGAGAATATCACTGCAGCTGGAAACGATGAAGCAGTAGGAGTTAGCCCTGCGAGTGCGACTGTGCCTGTGGAACCTCTAGCTTCATGCCACACTGCTGCTAGTGATAGCCATGCTGCAGCTAGCAGCAACCTAGAGATAGCCAGCAATCTGAAACCAACTCCAAACGATCTTGGCCTCGACCGTTCTAATCAGGTGATATCAGATTTATATCCAGTTCGCTTGTATTCAGGACAAAGGCAGTCATTCTTAAAGTGTTGGTACAGTTGGTACATCTCGACACAGACAAATCGCTACAAAAGCACAGATCTCTGCCACGGCAGAAGTGTAGCAAAAGTCACATGTAAAAATACATCCAATTGAGAGGCCTGCGACAGTTGTAACTTACGCTTGTCTGTATTTTCAGCTCTTGCAGCAAAATACTTTAATATCCACGTTCGTATTTACGGATTTGTCTACACATTTACAGATCTTTGCACGCATTCACAAATGTGTCTACATATATACAACTCTCAATACACTTGCAAATGTGAATACAGACGGAAATGTTTTATACACACTTACAAACCTGATTAGCGCATGCACGGATTTGGAATACACATTTGCAGATCCCTGTGCACATTCACAAGTCTCAGTACACATTTGTCAATCTGATTACACACACACGGATTGAGATACAGATACACAACTCTCCACTCGCATTTGCAAATAGTTTTGCTACAATAATGACCCCAAAGGTTTGACTTGTCTAGCAGTATACTTGTATACAGTATACACATTCGCATTCGCATTCACATTCGGTAGGCATAAAAAAATCAGCAAAGCGACGTTGCTTTGGTTGTTCGTTCACCTGGAACAGCGCAGCCCATTTTTTCAAGCTCTACGAACAAGTCAAAAGCGAACAGCAGCGAACATCCTATGTGATAATTGGCCAATTGGGTGGTAGGTAGCCTGCACTGATGAAAGCTTTGGATGGCTATGTTTGGTTTCCGGGTGTAGCATAGTGATGGGAAGATCGGTTCATTTAAGTGACTTGGTTCTTAACTCTCGTTCTGTAAAATGAACTACTCTTTTTTCGAGTCTTTTCATTAACGTCGTTCATTAGACCGGGGGGGGGGGGTTATTGCAAACTGACGTGTAATAATCCAAAAATAAATTACTATCACTTATGAACGTTGTCAAAACTTAAGCATGAAGCAGTCACGTTACCAGTAAACGAAAGACTCTGTCCCTAAGGGTGAAATGCTAATTTTATGTTTCCTGATCTCTCGTGCCTAGCCTATATCACGTGACCAGTGAACGAAAGACTTAGACCAGAAGACCCATTCGAGGGGTGAACTACTCACTCAGACCCAAAGACCCATTCGAGGGGTGAACTACTCTTTTCTTTCCTATACTGAGCCAATGCGGCTGTCACGGGAAAACTGAACGAACGACTCAGACCAGAAGACCCAGTCGTGGGGTGAACTACTCATTTCTGTTTCCTGTCCTGTCTTTCGAGTCTTTCGTTCACTTTTCACGTGACTGCTAGGCGTAGGCCTAGCATAGAAAACAGAAATGATTGAATTGGTTCACGAGTTATTATTACTGGTTTTGGGTCAGTTTTTTTTCTGTTTTTTACTTTACAGTTTACAGTCAAATGAAACAAAACAAAACAACCAGTTTATTAAACACCTTATACGGCAATATTGTGGGATTTATTTGTAGTTCGAGTGTGATTGTTATTTGGCTGTATGGGACAACCTGATTTTAAATAAATACATCTTAAAGTTATATCAATATTGTGACTTTTGGCTAAATACAACACATCACGTTTCAGTAAAGGAGTATATTGCAACTGCTTTTAGGTGACTTCATTATCACAGTGAGTGAATCATAACTATAGCGCAGTCGTAACTACATAACCGTGGCGAACTAAACAATTCTCTTTTCTATGCCGAGCTATCAGGTGAAAATTTAAAGCACTACTCAGACCCGAAGACCCATTGGAGGGGTGAACTACACTTTTCTCTTTCTTATACTGAGCCTATGGGGCTGTCACGTGAAAATTTAATGAACGACTCAGACCCAAAGACCCAGTTTACGGGTGAACCATTAATTTCTGTTTCCTATACTAACTATACTGAATGAAGTTAACGAATGACTCGAATACAACTGTTGTTGCGCATACACGACCAAAATGATCGAATCACTCTCTGAGAATACTCGTTAGTCCCGAGTCATTTTAAAGATTCGTTCAAAATGAACGAATTGTTCATGAACGACACATCACTAGTTTAGCATTTACTGTTTGTTTTGGTCACAGCGGCACTTATTTTGGAAAGTTTGGAATTTTATCTTTAAATATGAATACGTTTGAGAGCATCTTAACTGAACAAGTTAAAAAATATGAACACTTT
>JAVQIZ010207737.1:0-16557 GCA_036023535.2 Galaxias brevipinnis
CAGAGAAGATAACACACACACCCTCTAGTCCCTAACTAACCAGAGAAGATAACACACACACCCTCTAGTCCCTAACTAACCAGAGAAGATAACACACACACCCTCTAGTTCTAACTAACCAGAGAAGATAACACACACACCCCCTAGTCCCTAACTAACCAGAGAAGATAACACACACACCCTCTAGTCCCTAACTAACCAGAGAAGATAACACACACACCCTCTAGTCCTAACTAACCAGAGAAGATAACACACACACCCTCTCTCTAGCCCTGAACTAACCCCTGCCCCCCTCTGCACTTTAAAATGACTCCTTAAACACTGGGCTGACACACACACACACACACACACACAGAGACAGAGAGGATATACGACAGCTGGAAGCGCTCCCTAACCATTCTGTCATGTTATGAACGGGCTGGCCCCTCTCTCGTCTCTCGTTTCAGAGTGACCCTGAGACTCTGCTGAGGTGTCTGACCATGTTTGCCGAGCTGCTCAAGCAGATGAACATGAAGACCCGCATGGGGCCCACCATAAGCGCCACCATCACCTCCCTGGTACACCCCCCGATCCTCATCCTTCCCTTCACCCACCCTCCTCTTCTTCTCTCCATCCACCCCCCTCCATTTACACCTCTGCTCCCCTCTACGCCCGTTTCCTCAGATAACCTTCTTCCCCGTGCTCCTCTCTCTGTGTGGTCCTGTCTCAGGTCCTGCCCTGCATCGCCAACGCCCAGCCAGTGGTCCGCAACATGGCCGTGGTGTGTCTGGGTACCTGTGCTCTGCACAGCAAGGAGCTGGCCGGCACACACATGGTGCTGCTGCTGCAGGTAGCCAACCCCACACACACACACACACACACACACTCCCAGACACCGATGCACACGGTGGTTGTTTCGGTTCCACACTGACAGAGACGTGAACATACTGCTTCCCCGTGTGTGTGTGTGTGTGTAGATCGCCCAGCTGGATGAGGCAAAGATCCGTATCAGCGCTCTGCGGGCCGTCATCGACCTGCTGCTGCTCTACGGCTTCCAGCTGCTCAGTGACACGGCCAGCAGCCAGCCCGCCCGCTCACCGGAGCAGCAGGATGACGAGACGCCGCTGGCCGAGGAGGGGAGTGAGGAGGGGAGCAGCACCGCCCAGAGCGTCCTCTTGATGCTGTCCGACTTCCTGGACGGGGAGGTGTGTGTGTGTGTGTGTGTGTGTGTAAAAACAAATAACTTTGGGCTGTGTTTCTAGGGCAAAAAGAGATGCCATCAGTACTCAGTCTCTCCTTAAGAGTAAAGTAAGTGTGTGTGTGCGCACGCGTGTGTGTGTGTTTACCCAGGTGCCGGAGCTGCGCACAGAGACGGCCGAGGGCCTGGCCAAGCTCATGTACTCTGGCCGTATCTCCAGTGCCAAGCTGCTGTCCCGCCTGGTGCTGCTGTGGTACAACCCTGTGACGGAGGACGACACCCGCCTCCGCCACTGTCTGGGGGTCTTCTTCCAGCTCTACGCCCGCGAGAGCAGGTGACGCACTCCCTCTCTCTCTCACACACACACACCGAAACCCAAGTAAGGACTGCTGCACAGCTTATTGCAGTATGAGTAATATTACTGTAATCTGTGAACCTCTTTATTGTGTGTCAGGGCCCACCAGGAGTGTGTGGAGGAGAGCTTCCTGCCCACGCTGCGTACCCTGCTTAACGCCCCGGCTACGTCTCCGCTGGCCGAGGTGGACGTCACCAACGTGGCCGAGCTGCTCATCGAGCTGACGCGCCCAAGCACCCTCAACAAGCCCGCCGACACCCAGGTACGAGAGAGAGAGAGAGAGAGAGCGCGCGCGCTCCTGCAGGCCAACACAACAACCACCTATAAAGGCTGTTCTGTAATGCATAATGAGCCTTGGACAGCTGACCTTTGGTTCTGTGGGACTGACCCTGTTGAGTATGTGGCTCCCGCAGGAGGTGTGCGTCCACGACTACCTGGCGGTGCGGATGTGCGGCGAGATGCTGAAGGACCCGACCGCCCCCGAGGTCCGCCTCTACGCCAAGACGCTGGGCAGCCTGGAGCTCAGCGCCAACGAGAACTGCAGGAGGGACCTGGTCACGCTGCTGCAGCAGATCACACAGGTAGACAGACCCCCCTACGACACCACTCTACTGTGCGTGCTACGTGGACTGGTATCACAGCCTCGGGCATTTAAAGACACCTTTTATTGAGCTCCTTTGTCTGTTCCTTTCCCCTGACCCACCAGGTGGTGAAAGACCGCATCTGTCTCCGGGCCGTGGAGAAGCTGGTTGATCAGCTGGTTGGCCCCGGGGAGCCGGCTGAGGCCCTCAACGCCACCGCGCTTCAGCCTCTGGATGTCAATGCCGAGGGTACACACACGCGTTCTATATACACATTTCTTCATGCGAACATTGTGCCTTTGCCTGAATCTGCATTCCCACACACATATGCATAACCTCTGGGATGTTGGGGCTGAACAGAAATGAGCTGTCTTTTGCGGCTCTGTCTAACAGGATTTGTATGCTGCCTGCCACGATTCCACTCCTATAATAGGATTAGCTGCTATTACCAGAATGTTCTAACTGGATTATAATATGCTCCAACTATGCAATATTCAGTGTCTAGACAAGGCTGTTGATGTGTGGAGGAAATCTGAAATGTTTATTTACCCGTTTTCTATACGGAACAGATGCGGCCAACGAAGATCCCACCAAATCTGTCAAAAAGCTCAAAAGAGGTAACTTAATTTTAGAGGCTTCACAGTAAATAAAAAATGAACATATTGAAAGAAATGTAAGCCAGTCTACATATTTAGGCGTGATCTCACAAGTGTGTTTTTTTTCGTTCTAGGTCAGAGGAAAGGAACTACTGCCAAAGGAGCCAGGAAGTCCAGCAGAAAGGCAGATTCGTCAGAGGAGAGGTGAGCGTTTCTGTCAGAGCATGTTCCTCTTCCCTCTCCCGCCCTCCCCTCAACTATGTATTTTATCTAATCCTCCAGTGATGGAGAGAACGTTCCAGACTCGGTGCCTGTGGCACGTTCCTCCCGCAGGGCCAAGACGATGGCTTTGGAGAAAGCCAAGCTAGACCTCAGCGCTCTCATTGACCAAGAGGCCAACAAGTCTTAGGTGGACTCACTGCACCAGAGAGGATGTCTGGTTCGGCTTCTAGGATGCTTTCCTTTTGTTCAGCAATTTTTCGTTACTTTTCCAGGCCTTGGAGAATGTGCCTTTGTCTGTGTGGTGCAAGGTCTTGTAATGATGCCTATATGTATTAATTGTAATCCCAAATAAATGTCAATAACACTTGTATCTATCAATAAGGCTGTAGAACATTCATGTTGTTGCCTTTGCTACTCTTGAGTGACTGAAATTCGGAGAAAATGCATGACCAGAATCCTGATGTGAAAACATGTAAATGGTAGGCTTTGACAGGATACAATATCTGATGACACCCAATTGCCATTATTAGCTTAACAGTAACCAGAGTTGTGTTTACCTGAAATGCGCAACAACAAAATAAAATGATTATTTTGGTGCATAGCCTCCTTGAATAAGAAAATACCGTTTTGGCACAATAGCCACAGTCCCTTCAGTAATTTAGACATGCAAACAAGAATTCAAAGAAATCTTTATTCTAGGACACCAAAATGTTGTAACATCTGTAGAATAGCAAGTATCAAAAACACTTGATAAGGAAAATATACAACGCAAGTATAGCACCAAGGATTTCAAGTGAGTTAACCAAGTTTCTATAGTTGCAACTGCAACCCTATTCTGGCACAGACAGTAGGACAGCAAATTAAAAAATAAAACTTAAGATTTTCTGAGGAGGTAGGAATCTTACTGCAGTGAGGAGAGACAAGATACCAAAGCAACACACTGGTCCCCTATGACTTCTCCTGTTATAATGCATGGAGTGGACTGAAATTGCCCTAATGCTATCAGTTGAATTAAGTGCTTTTAAATTGTTTTTTTTTACAATAAAAAAAGAGAACAACAGTGATGTGTGTGAAGCTGAGACACAACTTCAACTGTAAAAACTTCACATAACATCCACCAGTCTCATCAAAATGTCAACTGTAATAATGTTAGATCATCTGGATTTGTATTGCACCAACAGACTATTTTACAGAAGGGGCAGGTGGTGAGACGCTCAATATGCCAGTAATATAGTGGGAGGTATGTGGTTAGTAATCTCAGAGTGCACAGATAAACTGGATGCTCACCTAGGTGAGTTAATGCTTTTTTTAAGGGGGTTGAGAGAAGGATTGTAGTATGAAAACATTTACATTGGGACCAAATCCACAAACCGACATAAAATCCTCTACATTCATCTACATTCAACAACTGCATTGTCATGCCTCATGACCACATAATTCTAAGCCTCGAGATCAACGCACGCTTCGAAGGAAAAATACAATATATAATTTACAGCATATACACTATACGGGCTATTGGCGACTCAGAACGGAGGCTGGAAAAATGTTTTTATTTTTTTTAAACTATACTTAAAGAGTGATTTTATTTGCATAAAATAAACATTTGGTTTTGAGTGATGGATGGATCCACAGCGGCAATCAACATCACAACAGCCTGAGTGTAGTCATGTCTTAGCCTCAAACACGGATGGGAAACAAACCCGGGCTTCAATTTAAGAAGTCTGTTCCTGATTCCTTGCAATTTCAGTAAAACATAATGACAGTGAATGTGAATGTCTCACTGTGTGAATGTCTGAGTTGACTTGGCAATCAGAATGGGATTGAGTAGGAAAATAAAAAAAGGTCCTGGTCCTATAGAAGTATGTCTAGAGGGCTTGGCATTCCCCAATGCAGATGAAAGACCAACCTAGTCCCTCATTTGATTTGGCCACTGTGCTTGGGCTGATAGCAGATACTTAGCATCGAACCAATGTTTGACTGACAATTTGACCTGTTCATCTTTAGACAAGACAGCAAGGCATGTTGACATGAAAAGACATTCACACTATCTACTTAAAAAGCAGGGGTGAAACAGAACTAGTTTAAAAAAAAAAAATAGTGCAATCCTTTTGCTTTTGTTAAGTTAGACTTCTCTGCTACATATTTGCTGAGTGTGAGACTGGACCAAAAGTAAGCAGTCAGCCTAAAGTGTTCGTCTGAACTTCCAAAGGCACCAGGTTTACCACAGTCTCTCCACTCTCAGGACGGAGGCGGCTTCTCGCTTCTTTCAGGTTCCTGTCAAAAAGGCAAACGAAGAGTTTGACAAGTTTGAGAAATGTCTTGTATACAAAACATACACATGTTTGTCGTCATCCAACTAAAACACTGATCGGACTACTTTTTGGTTAAGTGAATGTATGCTCATATAAAAAAAAAACGGGTTGTAATTACCAACAACATAGTCGCACCATTTTGGCCCTGTTAAGCCCCTGCCTCGGGGGACTCTCATCACCTTCACAGGTGGAGGCTGTGGGGACTCGCTGCAAACCATCCCAGGACTTTCCCATGTACCGTTCTGCCTCCCCTCCACCGCCCAATTCGGCTCTTGGATCGGCGTGGTCGCCAAAAAGTCAGCCTCCCTTAGGACAACCCTGTTTCTCTTCCTCTTCCTCCTCAGAGGTTTCACAGTTTTGTTCTGTCCCACTGACTCCCCGTCCTTCCCCTCCAGACAATAGGCAGACGGCGAGCCATCATCCAGTGTCACGGTGCAGGAGTCTCCGCCCTCCGCAGTAGGCTCTGTGTCTGGAGAGTTGATCTTCTTGAGGAACACCCGGCATTCCTTGAGCGACTCAGGGCTCCAGGCTTTGGAGCTGAGGCGCTGCTCCTTGGAGAGTGTGTGGTCGCTGTCCGAGCCATCCAAAAGATTAGCTGCTGCTGCTGCTGCTGCTGCTGCTGATGATGATGATGAATAGAATTGATTTACTCTGGCCTGTAGTGCAGTGTTAAATTGCCTAGGTACTTTCCGTGCCGCAAATCCCCACCCTAAGGAGGCCTGCTGATTGTTTCTCTGGTTCTTTGGCCACTTTCCCCTCTCTCTCCTGGTCAGAAACTTTGTCTTAACCCTTTGCAGAGTGGTTAGATACTTTCCGAGGACAGTAGCTCTCCACCCCGGGACTCTATCACCTAGCCTGTTAGGTACAGTCCTAGGGCGAAAAAGATTCCGTCTTAAGCTCATGTTTCTGTTCAGTAACCTTTCCTGGGCTTGTTGGTGCTGAACCGGACTCTTTGGCACCACTTTAGCAAATTTCTTCACATGTTTTCGGAGTCGCTCAGCTTGGGGACTTGGAGAAATATTGCCCCTATTGGTTGTGCGGGGGTAGTGCATTTGCTCATATGGATTCCGAGTGCTTGTCTGTTTAACAATAGCTAGAGACTGGGTTTCGGTGGTCTGCATAAACCAAGAGCAGAGCTGTTCCATGCTACATGACTGTGGCTGGCTAGCTGGACAGTTAAACAGCATTCGGACGACTGACGACTGTCCCAACCTCTTGGTGGACGAGTTGCTGTTTCTCTGGCCCGTTCTGGGATTCAAGGCACTGCCCTCCTGCTTCTCCATGGGGTCAGAGACCCAGCTGCTGGAGATCAGCCGTATCCGTCGGGAAAGCTCCTTATTCAGGGTCTCTTCAGCGGCTGATGGAACCCACCACCTCAGTGTATCCCCAGGGGGAAAGATGGAGTTGAGAGACACCCCTTCCACTTGGCTCAGATCGCAACACAACCGTTTTCCGTCCGTGTGCGACTCCTGGACGGTTGCCGTCTCCACTTTCTCCTGGGCCTCCTGCTTTCTCTGATTGTTTGCCTTGTTGAGCAGCAGCTGTCTGGAGCGCCGGAGCAGAGCTGTGCTGTGGCTGTACGACCTTGAAGTAGCAACCGAGTGCAACAGGTAGATGGAGGGCTTCCGAACTCTGACAGAGTGACGGACAGGGGCAGGTCGTTGTGCTTCTTTCTCCTCATGTCCACCCCTTGCCACTTGCATCTCCTCTGTTGGATGGCTATCAATACTTGAATTAATACGGATTGTCCTTGGTTCTTTGGCGGATCTCAACTCAGACAAGTGCTTTTTCCTATGGGAAACCTTTTTCGGAGTTTCCCTAACATCCCTGTTCATTTGCACCTTGCGTTGCCGGGGGGATACTGTGGTGACTGTGACCGATATTCCCGAAATCTTGATTTTGACAGGTCTCCCAGGGCTCCTCATGGTTACTGCACTCTGAAGCGTATGACACTTGATGTTGCAGTTGGAAAAAGAGGTCAATCTCTTGGCCTTCACAGGCCGTATGGAGTCCATTTCTTCAGTCCACTCCGAAGGAGCATCTGTCAGACTCCCGGCACTGAATTGAAGGGGTCGCAAGTGGAGCCGTTTGACAGCCTCTTCGCCGCGGTTAGCATCCTGCACGGCCTCATGGAGCTCTGTCTTTAGCCGACCGCAGCTCTCTGTTTGCACCGTCCGTCTGCTTCTCCTCGACCGGCCGTACACTACTGTGATCTTCAAGTTCTTGTTTGCCTCGTCGTCCTTGTCTGACCCTTCAGCCGTGCTCGCATTCACCGCTTGAGACCCCCTTTTCTCAGAAGCACATGGTTGATCGAGGACCCTCTGTTTTGGCGGCCGACCGATAGGTCTCTTCACCTTCTTCTCAATCTGTAGACTCAACTTCCTAGGCCTACCTGGACCCCTCTTTGGAGGTGCTGTTTCATGGGAAGGGAGGGGATCATCTCTGCTTTCACTAACCGCCTCCAGGATGTCAGTTGACAGCCCTGTCTCGGTTTTGACTGCATGCTTGGGTGAAGTACCTTCCACAGGCCTTTCAGCGCTTGCTTGAGGTGATGGTGCAGTGTATTTGGGTGGTGACAAAGTGGATTTAGCTGGTGAGTTGGCACACGTTGGTGATGAGGTGGTAATTTCGGTGGCAGGGCTCATGGTGTGTTCTGGTGTCCCAGCCCAGGAGGACTCCTCACAGGGGTCAAACGTCTCGTCTCCCTGTCCACTGTGGTCGGTAACGGCTGACTTCAGGGTGAACCTGACGCCTTCCTCTCCATGCACAGGAGAAAAAAACATGAGTTTGATCGGGCTGATGTACTGGGCCTGAGAGTTGGAGGGGCTCTCAACAGACGCAGCAAAGTTGGCAGCGTTGACTCCTAACCCTTTGGAAACCCGACGGGCTTTTGAAGCTTTCTGTGAGTTTGAGGTGTTGAGTTTTGGTGGATACGTTTTCAAACTCCCGTTAAGTCTGGTTGCACCATCCCCCACGTCTGTCCTTGTCTGTGGGTCATGCTTGAGTGGACTTTTCTCTCTGACAGCCATACTGACTGGATTGGTAAGTAGTTGTTCTTGGAACTCAGTGTTAGACGTTCTGGGTTGTTCAAGTGAGGTTTTAATTACCGTATGGCCTTCCTCTGTACCAGGTGTGTTTGGAGATGTCGCTTTTGACTCAAGGGGGTCGTCACACTCCGCTGTCATTGTGAAGGTGGCATTTGAACCACTAGCTGTGAACATGTCGTCTACTGGTGTTTTGTGGCTGAAAATGCTCCCAGAGAAACAGGCTGCATAGTACATCTTCCTGGGCTCTGTTACATAGGAGGAGAAGCGCTGTGGCGGGACTATGTTTCTTTTGCACCTCTCTACTTGTTTAGAAGCACACGGAAGAGCGACACCTCTGACCTTTCTTTTCCCTCTAGCCGCTTCAGGCTGAACGTCATCCCTGGCTGACGTTTGTTCACTATCTGTACTGTGGGTTGACGTCGTTTTCTCCTGTGCCCTCGTGTTTTCACTATGGTACGTGTCCCCATCTGTCTCACTGGCAAACCTGCTGCCTGATGATGCCACTTCATCTATAGTGCTGTGGGCGCAGGACAAACTGCTTGGCAAATCTGTAACAGCTGAAAATAACTGTGGGACTTGCTCTTCTTCCTCCTGCTGCTGCTTCTCAGTGACTCTTTCCTCCCACTCCTTTGCTTTTTTTGTCTCCTTCTGCCCATCCCCCCTGACGATCCCGGTCTCCATCTCTTCCTTGATGATCAGGGTCTCAATCTCTTCCTTGACAATCAGAGTCTTAAACTCCTCCTTAACTACACAAGGCTCCCCTTCCCCCGAGTCACCCACATTAACTATGTCAACATCTGCTTTCCCCAAATCCTTCCTCGCCCCTGCCCTGCCAGACTCTCCCTTCCCTCCGTCAGCCCTAATAACCATTAGGCTTTCCTCTACACTGCCACCATTTTCTTCCACTCTCACTCCAGTGTCTTCCTCCAATAAAAAGACCCCCTGTTGCTCACTGACTACAGTCACTTCTCTGACAGCAGTTTCTCCTTTGCTATCTTCTTTGACAGAGGTAGTACCTGACAAGGAGCTGGATGGAAGAGGGGGAACTGCGGTGGCGTCTTTCAAACTTCTCGTGTGCAACAATTTGCTCCTGCATTGAAACGTGGCAAGCTCTCGTTTCAGTTGTAAGTTCTGCCTCCGGGCTGAAGACTGGTTTGGTGATGCCGTCACGACAGCTAGTGCCTCCTTTCGCCGCCAGGAACGGGTCTTTGGCGACTTGGTCTCGCTGTTTTGGTGGAGACGAAGGAGTTCGGTGAGGTTGTAGTCACTTTCCCTGCCTGTGTGGAGCACTGTAGTTATTATTTCACTTAGGTGAGCGTCGCCATAGGCCCCCCCCATGCTTTGATTGGCTAGATGGAGGTCCTTTTTAGGGACGTGATTCTCTGAGAAGCTCAGACTCATATCTTTCTCAAGGGGTTTTATGGTGTCCAGGTTTTCACTAACATCTTCTACAAAGTCCAGTGAAGAACATCTAATTGGAGTGTGCTCTGCCTGACTTCTTTCTGGAGTTGGCCAAATAAACTCCTTTTTTGGGGATGGACCTGCACCCGCCACCTGTAGGCTCCCGTCATCTCCCAAGGGCTCTTTGTTAACTTGCAGGAGAGACATGTTGTCCCCCTCATGTGTATGGTGTAGCAGAGACGGAGGTTTTTCCTCTATGTTCCTGTCAACGTCTGCCGGTATTGGAGACAGTGGGGGTGGGGAGGGACTGCGACTCGATCGTACTTCCAGGACAGGACACAGGGGATCTAAGGATGGACCTTCATGTTCTTCTCCCTCCTCCCCCACTTGGTGCTGCACTCGACAATCACAGCTTGAGTCACAGGAACAGGAGTGGGGGTTGTTATGGTTACAGCATATTAATGGGGCAGGGTTTAATGAGGAAGTGGGACGTAAAATGGAGGATGCAAAAGGGGAGACCACTTTATTAATGGGAGTGATGGCCAGGCTTTGGCACGTGTTGGAGTGGCGTTTCTTCACACAGACACAGGACAGAGGCACCTTGCAGCTCTGCACATGGATATTGCTAGAGCCCTGAGCCACTTGATTTTTGCAGTCACTATATGGGTCACAATGGCTGCTACAGCAGGATTTACAGTCTGTTAGATTGCATGTGAGGCCACCATGACCCTGATTATCGCAGTCATTGAGGAGATTGATAGGGATGCAGTTATCAGCTTTAGCGCTAGTTAAGGACAACGAAGGAAAGGTTAATCTCTCCTGTGGCTGCACCACACGGTGGCAACAATGAGGGTTGTGGGTGAGGTTCAAAGACAGGCTGTGCTCCTGGTGGGTGAGCTTTAAGATTTCCTGGAGTAGTGTACGGTGGGCAGGGCAAAGAGAGTAGAGGACAGTCTCCAACGCAGACAGCCTTCCATTTTGAGTGTTTGCTTTTAAAGGATCCTTCATATCTCCTGTAGATCTAGAGAGAGAGAGGAAAAAAAAGGTGCGTTTAGTTATCTACTGTGCAACACTGCAAAAATGATATCTGAATTTACAAATGTTTCAATGACACACCACTTGAATAAAATACTGTCCGCCTAGAAAAAATCTGGATCAAGATGGCTTGACTGTTGTTAACATTGTTTTTTATTGATGAGTTACTGAAGGCAGAAGATACGATTGCAGCAATGCTCAGACTTAATTCACATTAGCGGCACTTTCCTTACTAACTGAATTTTCAGAAAACAGTCAAATCAAGCTACTTCTGCAAAAAATACGAATCACTTTTGAAGTCCAAATTAAGTTAATTGTTAAATAAAAACAATGAGCTGTTTAAGTAGTTAGTTATAATTGTATAATACAAGTGTATACGCCAAAAAATTTAGTAAAAATAGTTGTGTTGTACAAATCAAGGAAAAAGTCAGTAATTATGTCAACCTGATAAGCTAATAATCACAATATTTTATCAATGGGAAAGTCCAGGACAAAAATAAATATATTTATCTTAACATTAAAATAGCCACCACATGCAGTTGCTGCAAAGCATAACGCATCAAAGTGCTTAATTACAAACATCAAACACAAACAAACTAGTAAAATCACAGTTCTGAAGCACAGTCAATAAATACAATGTGTAGCAATATCACAAAATATTAATTTAAAAACATAAATATTATAAATTATAGTGAAATTGATTTCTGCATAAATAATTTGTTTGTTAATTTCATTTCATTTGCCAGCAGTTAAGACATAAAATATTTCTGTAGAAAAAAAAAACAAGGTTGTGGTTGAGGTTTTACATGTGCTGCAATAAAACCAAGCTAAAAACCAGCCTAGTGACAGAAATGGAAGAGATTTCCCAGAGTAGAGACTACGCGCTGACCTATGCGGCAGTTCTAGAGACAGGCACTGGTGTACTGTTGTTAGCAGACATTCAGTAGTAAGTATAGTTTCCAGGGTTACAGGATTAGCATGCCACTAAATCTGAGTCGGATCTCAGGTGACACAAGAAAAAAAAATCTGCCAGCCTTTTAAATGACAAAACACACACACACACACACACACACACACACACACACACTTGAACAGCACTTTGAAATAAAATATTTCTTGTCAAATGCCAGAGTAGAAATTAGAATTTGTTTCCCCCCCTTATCTACAAATAACACATTCCCATTATAAAGAAACAATCGATGGAATGGATTGTTAAAAGGTCCATTTTAAGTGAGAGTAACACTTCGGTGTTGCTTGAGAAAAGAAAGCTTATTATCTGTATGTTTAATAGATCAAGCATGAGTCCAGTAAGGGAAAGGTAGAAACAACAGGTTTGAAACCAGGTCTGACATCTTAGATAGAGACAGTAGAAGCAGCTTTGTTTAAAGAGTGACCCTGAAACGCTGTTTTGGTAGTGGCAGACAGAATGCATCAGCCCATCTGGTATAGTCAACGTGTAGGGACAATATTTGGCGGCTAGTTTCCCAGACAGATTAATTTCCAAAATGTTGAAACAGCTTGCAACTGCATTAAAAATATATCTAATTTTAAAGTCCCTCTGTTTCAATTCAGAAAGGCCGGTAATAACAATACAGTATTTAGGATGAAATAAAATAAACACCAAATACAATAATTTAGCTCTTCAAGTACCTAGTACTATTTGCTGTATTTTGCAAGACAGAAGGATCATTCAAAGTGTTAGTGGACCACACTGTCATCATGTGCGTCTGAGAAATGGTCCCCAAGAAAAATAAAGAAAATGGTTTAAGCAGCAGTGACATAAGGCTCGAAGTAAAATAGTAGAATTTAGTGAATCATCTGTAGAACATTTCTAAACCTAACATAACACACATTCACAATAACATACCATTCCCAAGCTTATCAGTGCAACATTTTTAAACATGCTTCACATTTGCATTCCAACGATACCCAATATCATTTTTAGACTAGCTTTCACGAAGGGAAGTATTCTTTTGTAATTAATGAACACATACTGCTCGTTTAATATCATCTCAGAAAATGTTTCCCTCTTAAGAGGAAGAAATCCCCAAGGAAATGTTTTAAGTTAAAATCTATGGATCAATTTCCAAGTTTAAGACAAAATAAAAGTTCTGTTTTATGATTAGTTACAAGTGCTCAAAATCTCTTCGTTAGACTAAGTGAGCTGCCCAGAGAAAAAAAGGCTGAAAATGACAATCATTAATGCTTAGATTATGAGCTTTAAGAGATTAATCAAACCTGAATTAACAGCAGTGTGAGTGTCACACAGTTTCTGATCACATGGTTATATGAAGCGTTTCTCAGAGTTGATTCAAAGAACTCACCAAAGGGGATGAATCCTGAGGCTGGTTTGATCTCTCCTGTCACACTGAATAACCGGACAGCAAAAGTTTAATTTGACCTTCCACTAAGATTTTAGCTTTGCAACAAGGTATAACTTGTCCCATACGCGGCTCAAAAAAACTAAAAACAATACACTGGTTAAGTCAGTAATTTATGGACATAATATTAAAAGCTAGCCATACAAACACGTTGGAAGTTCAATTTCAATAAAAAAAGAATCACCTCAGTCTTAAAACAGCAGTGATAGGCCCAGTTAGCGCCTTTATGATCCGAACATAATCCCAAAAAACTATCTTTTTAAAATAAATTGAGACATTCCTGCAAGTGTCACGGATCATACAAGAAAACGCCAAACATTGCAATAAAGGAGAAATAAGGAAAATTTTTGAGACCCAAGCTTTAACGAAATGTATTGAAGAGGATATTTTTAAATGTTTGTGTAAATATCAACATCTAATTAAATAGATTTTTAAGCATGATTATTTGGTAATTGATGTTAAAAAATATAACTATCTAAGTACTACTCATTTTTAAAAGCAAGACAAACCGTTGCAGTGGGGCAGAAAGCGCTTTGAAACGCTTCAAGTAAATGCATGACACGACAAGCTATTGTTCTTCACTATATTTCTCAAAATGACATCCAATATATAGTTGGAAATCATTACACAATTTCGGCACACGAAAAAATTGATTCCTTCTCTTTCTTTTGGGTTAAAGAAATTTTCTTTTGGGTCCAATAAATTACCATCAATTACTGTAATTGTTTAAATTTGTTAGTAGACCACCACAACTAATTGACTTAATGTAAAAAAAATTTTGTCTCGTATATCTTAGGACAATTTCCAATAATTAATTGCAACACATTGGTTTTTTTGTTAGATCACGAAACCAAATAAATAATATACATTTAAATAATACAAATTCTAAATAAAGAAAATTAAGATTCATTGACAATTCATAAAAATGCATCCATCTATCAAGGACTGAAAATAAGTGCTTTAATATAATACTTTACGCAAGCAATAATAACTTAAGTGACTTGTATTAAAAAGGAATTCAATTGACTATTCGGCATCACAAAGTACACTGCTTATATGCATCTGTACTATGTTGGATGGAAAATTTGCTACTACCGTTAGAATATCTTTTTTTTTTTGATGGAATGTAATTGTAATTGAACTAACTATCCTGAGTTGTTGCATATGTTTAACTAGTTAGGGGTTTAATAATTTCTTTGCAATAGTTGCTATGCTACGGTTGGGCGTTCCAAAAATCAAAACTGAGAAACACTGCTTTAAGTAGGATCATCACATTACAACTGACACAGTGAAAGACCTGAATAGTAATCTCTGTTACAAAAGGCGCTGTGTGAAAACAAGAATCTCCAGAGAACATTTATCCTGAAAAAGTTGAATAATTCAAGTGTTACGGTTCTACATGTGGCTTTCTGTGGTTGAGAACCTCTTTGTGGTATCATGGACAGCAGCAGCAGAAGAAGTAGTCCCTGAGTTGGTGGAACCAGTGTTAGCACCAGAACCACAGTTGGACAGCTGAGAGGTCACAGGCTTTCTTTTGGGTGGCGTCTTGAGTGTTCCCAGGCGTTCCTTCACCTTGTACTCCAGAGTGCTGTGGGGGATCCCGTACACCCCCTGGGCCTTGGACACACTCAGTCGGCCAGCCATGACCATGGTGATGGCTTCCTCCAGAAGGTCGTGGTCGTACTGCCGGTAGCGGCCGCGCTTCTTCCTCGGCTGCTTGTCTTTGTCCCGGCGGTCGGACCCTTCCTCTGAATCGTCAAACGAGGAGTTGCGCAGGCCGTGAGGCGAGCGGCTGGCCCGGCCTTGACAGGCGTCTAGCGAGAGAGGAGATCGCAGTTTGAAGATGCTTGCAGGTGGCGCGGCCGCAGTAACAGTGGTGCAGGTGGTGCCCTCGGATGGCGGGGTGTGGTGGTGCTGGGCCACAGCCAGGTGGGTGGAGGTAGAACGCACGCAAGGAATACGGAGCGGCGTAAGGGGGTCGAGGCTGGGAGCGGGGCTTTGCAGGGGCTGGAGGGCGTCCCTGAGCTGAGCAAGTGGGAGAGAGAGAGCCCTCTGCAGGCCATTCTGCGGAAAGGAGGAGGAGGAGGGGAGGAGGTGAACGTTGCGGTTCTCTTCCGCCACGGCGCCTCCGACCTCCGCCCACGCCGCCACCCGCTGCAGGACCAGCCGGGCCTCGCCGCCTAGCATGGACGACATGACGTTGTGGAACATGGCTTCCTCTTTGGCCGGCTCACTCGGCAGCGTGGGGCAGCGCGGCGGAGCCGGCCCCTCGTCGGCCGCCTCGCCCGCCAGGCCTCGCCGCAGGGTGCGGGGCGGGATCCCGTACAGGAGCGCCGCGCGGTGCTCCTCTAGACTCCCGGAGCGGACGTCGCGCAGGGCCTTGCACAGCAGCCCCTCGGACAGCTCCCAGCTCCTTTGGGCGTACTCCTCTTTGGGACGCCACAGCGGCCTCCTGAGGACGGGAGGACCAAACACCAGGGTCAGGGTGGAGATGGGGACTTGGGAGGTTTTTTTGGCGTTGGGGTGAGGGGGAGGGGAGAAGGGGTCCACTCCTTTATGCCTTGTGTTGGTAACATCACTGTGTCTCATGTCTGTCTCTTTCATTTAGCCCCTTAAATCACACACGCTGCTGTGTGTCTCCCCCCACACCTTCTCTGGGTGGGACACTCGGTGGCGGTGGATGCTTTGGCACTCACACACACCCCCAGTAATGTTGCGCTCCCACAGGCGCTTGAGTATCCTCGTGTGACGCTCCTATATGCTCGAGGACAGAGCACTCAGACCCATAACCGGATCAGTAAAAAGGAGGTGAACCGTTGAGGTAGTCCAGTGTTCTCCTTATTGTAAACTCCTGAGCTGCTGACAAACATCACTGTGACGTTACCGCTCAACAAGAGATAAAAAAGTGAACCCCTTAGCACTGCAACACCAATCACACATCACCACAGGCTGAAATCATTTCCAGAATGAAATAACCCAAAAGAAGCAATATCACATGCACATTATTTAAAAAGCAAACAAAATCTAAAGTTTGAAATAAAATTAAAAAAACAACAACTACGTAAGTTGAAGATAACAAAGGAGACAGAAGAGACCAGATAAGAGCAGCACTCACCCTGAGGAGGTTTGATGGGTGGGTGAGGGTGTTGCTGGGCTGGTGGAGTTCCTCTTGGAGAGGTCAAGCACACAGTCTGCAAATTGAGACGAAAAAAAGATAACCTAATAAATATACGCAGCAGATGGGAGCTCTAAACGCTGAGTGATGACACGCCCTGTAAAAATGGTGGAGATGAGGACTTGAGTTCTCTCTACACAGCAATAGGATCATAGGACTAGACTCAAATGTGTTTTTCTTCCTTTGAGGCTCAGTAATTATCAAATGATGCAAGCCTACAATTTCCTGGTAGAACAGGCCTGTTTAATAATTACATATAGAGGGGGGGGGGGGGG
>JAVQIZ010207744.1:0-13127 GCA_036023535.2 Galaxias brevipinnis
TTATAATATCCTTTTATTCTCACCACAGGACGATGGTCAAAAAGCCACAGAGAGACAACGAAAAACGCAGGGCAAAATCTCAGAGTCAGGTTCAGAAGGCTAGGTAGTTTACCGGGGAATAGGCGAGAACAAAAAGTCCAATTCGGGCTGAGTCGGCAACGGGAGATCCAAACAGTGAATGCGGGACAGTCTGGCATGAAAACAGCAAAGAACAATCTGGCAGTGAGTGTGTGGAAAACTGGACACTATATAGTGGCAGAGTCAAGGATAATCAGATGTGTGTGCAGGTAAGCAGCAGGCGTGGCAGAGTCAATGAAAGACCTGTAACTGGTGGTGCAGGCTGTGACACCTATCTTGTAATTCCATGTAACTATAACAGTAATATATATGTATTTTTTTGAGCCAAAGTTATAATTATAAAGTCATTCATCAATGGTATCTCAAAGGTGTTTGACTAGGCTCTTATACATTCAACTCATAAGATTTTTGTTTGATTGAGAATTGGATTTTTTCTAACACAGAACTTTTAAGGTAAATTATTTTCCTCGTATTTAACACTTCATAATATGCCAGCACAGCCAGATGAGATAACATTGCAAGTGAGTTCAATATGCAGATTAGATGTGTAAGAAAAAATCTATTCACTAGTGAATTGCAATATTGTGTTTAGCAATACTGTATCGATTCTGAAAAACCAAGTATCGATTGTTTTTTTACCGATTTTGTTTTTGGGCAAATGTTAATTCCTTTGCTCAGATTGCACAAAACGTTGTGCTATGAGGCTGGATGTTACTGTGACTGATAAATATTAATGCAGATCCCACAATTGCTTTACTCATAACTGTTCTTTATCCTATTGAGATATATTGACTCCTAACCCCTGTATCGTGATGCATATCTGACCGCCAGATTCTTGCAAATTTTTTTACTATTTAACTTTTAGCAAAACTGGTGAAAATGGTTTTAGTGTGTGCTAACAATTTAAGTGCAACATCGAGCTATCAGGGCAAATGGGTGAGTTTGGTCCAAAAAAGTGGCTTGTTCTCTTAATTAAACCAGTCCTACTTATTTCCGGGTGCTTCCAAGTGAGCTAACATTTTTGAAGTTTGTTCTAGAGGCAGGTCTATTTGTGGGGAAAGATTACCCGCATGGTCCAAACAAACATTGGACATGGCTTATTTTCGTCTGGGAAAGTGCAAACTAATGTAGTTTCCCATTGTGAGCTCCAGTTTGAAATGAAAAGCTTGTTAGCTTGCCCCAATATATTGATAAAAAATATAAATAAATAAACATATATATATTAATAAAGAACATGCAACCACATGCCGGCAAACATTAGAAAATGTAAATATAATCAAAACTAAACATAACAAATTGCCATTATTATTACTACCAGTTCTAGGTTTATGGTGTACTGCAATTATGCGTGTGGTTTGTCCAAGTGGTGTTGCCATATCCAAGCAGATGCCATTGATTGGCTCCTGTGTGTAGGTACAATCAGTGTCATCCCATGTGAATATTTTCACATTTTGGAATGACAGGACCCCAGGCAGACCTCCCCGATGTTGACTCCATGGCTATTTCACAGCTACCAACAATAGGAAATGGCAAACCGACACCATGACATTGGAGGAGGAGATTTATTCACTTGACAGGCAGCTTGGTATGTGTGACCAGTTTACGAACCCCTGCCCATTGTAATTATGAATACATCTATAGTATGTGTACAAACAAATTGTCCTTTCATTACTGAACAAAGAATAACAGAAAAATAAAGGCCTTTGACAAAACTGTGGTTCTTTGTAAATTTTTATTCAACATCATAAAGAGTGAGATTAATCCAAGACATTGATATCTTTCCTTTAGTGGGTCAAATGGTATTTTAATCCTGGCGCCATCTGACTGAAGTAAACTGGTTAAACTCTGGACAAAGCAGTGCAATACCGCAATAAAAAAAAAAAATCCCTGCGTAACTAGAAAGAAAAGTGCTTGCCAGAAAAAAAAATACGGTACCATTTTACTTGTAGTGAAAAAAGCTGTGCGATTCCAAAATAGCAATTACGGCACTTATTTTTTTTTATATATGTAAAAGTTACAGAACCATTTTATTTCATCGTGAAAAAGCGGTGTGATACCACTGTAGAACTTACGGTACCTTTTTTTACAACTGTAAAAAAGCAAAAGGCCTTTTTGCACCGAATAGAAAACGTACCACACTCAAAATCACGCTATAATTTTGTTATACTGTGATTTGGAATTAAGGTATGTTTACTGTAAATAGTGTTGCCTGTATTATACTGTAAGATAACTGAAATGTAAAACAGTGAAGCTAAACAAACAAAAAAGCAAAACAATAAAAAGTCCTCCTCTCCCTCTTATTTTATTTATACCAAACGGTATGCTGTTAGGAAGTGGGGCTGCGTTTATGTTTCAATGTCAGTGGGTGTGCAAAACAACCACCTCTCTAGGGGTGAAGACTGAGAGATGATGAATGGGCAAGCAGGGACCGTAGTGTGCCTTCCCAGAATACAGCAGGCTTGGCGTTGGCGACCCCATGGAATCAATCTCCATCGGATACACTAACCCAGCTGACTGATTAGACAGTCACACATTTCTCTCGTCACCATGACAGAGAAGGTAACACAATTTACAGCCACGCCTACACATACATGCATACATACACAAACACACACATTACAAACATTTAGCATGTGAAAATGTGAACATCCCTGTGATCAGTCGCTCTCACTTAAATACAAACACACACATTGTAAGTACGCGCGTGTCAGCAAATCCCTGCAGCAGAACTCATGTTGTATGGGGTTTGTTTTTGCTGTGTTGCCATGTTGCATCATTCCAGCCGTGGCTTTATGTGTGTGTGTGAACCCTATCCACTGACCCAGTTGTAATGCTTTTAAGCCTTTATGTAATCAACAGAGACCAGAGCAGGACACAGCAGTAAGACTGTTCTTAGTTACTGTACAAGGAAGTTTGGGTGAGTGGAGAGGTTTTACTTTGCTTTGGTGGTACAGTATGTGACCAGGGCCGACTGAGCCAACCGAGCGTTTTCAGACTACAGTGAGGTGGGGATGTTGAGTCACCACCACCACATGAAGCTTATATTGGGTGTTGTTTAGCATTAGTCCTATATCAACTAACCTCAGTGTCTTTACTTCGCTGAAACAAGAAATGGTGTTCTAGACACTTGGCACAGAGTTAACGAGAAGCACACAGTCCACAATAAACTATACACAGATACGGAGAGAGGAAGAGAAAGAGAGCACTACTTCATTTCAGATTATTGGCAAACTAATGCGGATGCACATAAAATCTGACTTCTTCAGATAATGCCATTAGAATGATTTTCTGTTTTGTTTTTAGTTGGTTTTTTTACATACGTGTATATACACAGCTTCCTCTTACCGATTGTCTCCCTTGGTCCCTTTTTTAATGCAATTTAGTTTTTACATCGTACAAAGAGATTGAGAGTTTGCTTGTGTTTTACCTTTTGTGGAGGAGAGTGGCAGCAAAGCTTCGAGTGGGATTTCCACTGAGCTAATGAGACAACAGGCAATGCAATTCTCTCTTTGCATCCAAATAATTTAATTTGTGAATCTTGGACAAAAGATTTGATTAAATACTTATAGCCAATCAGATGGTTTACCCCTGAGTGAACAGGGACTCTAAACATAGATCAGAAACTAAACTCTGTGACCCCAACTTTTCCTGCTTTCACGCACACACACATACACCATCAATGCTGCCTATGGGGCCCCAGCGGCTCCCTTTACCTTTCACTTGTGGCATGCAGGGTGGAAGAATGGCTGTCCCACTGAGGGACTGGTTCTTATCCGTGCTGTGCTGGGACCTTTACGATTGAATGAACTGTCTGAGTCATTCTCACACTAACCTCCCACAACACACATTAGCTCTTTCTCGCACAACATCGCCCAAACCACACAAAGGAGACGGTGGCTCCCACGGACAGAGGATATGCACTGCAATAGACACACACACACACACACACACATTTTATGTGTCAAGTTGGGGTAACACGGCTCAGCATGTCAAAGGCTCAGTGTATGACGTGACTAAGCGCTCCGTTCCTCTCTTTGGGACCAGAACAAAGCTGCGCTAATGGCTTCCTGAATGGGCTTCCATAAGGAGGAGTACTGTCAAGCCTGTGAACACAACGTAATAGCGAGTTCACTTGTATGAGTACACTGTGAGTTTACATGTGCCCGCTCGTTCGCTTGTACTGCAGCTTCCGTATGTTTCTATGGAACTGACTATTCTATATGTAACTTGCGTACCTGACCCTCTCTCCTCCCCTCTTCCCCAGTGGACGTGAGCGCGGCGCTGCCCATGCAGGTACCCCCGCAGGCTGCCATCATCCCCATGGACCTGCGCATCGTGGACCAACAGCAGGGCCCCCCTAACCAGCCCTACAGCCTGGCATCGGCCCTCCATGCTGCGGCGTCCTCCGACAGCCCCGCCGGGGGCGCCGGCAAACAGATACAGGGCCAGCGGGAGCAGCAGCTTCAACAGGAGCTGCTCGGCCTCAAGCACAAGCAGCAGATCCAGAGACAGCTGCTGATTGCTGAGTTCCAGCGGCAGCACGAACAGCTGTCGAGGCAGCACGAGGCTCAGCTCCATGACCACATCAAGGTGAGGGGGCTAGGTGATGAGGGGTGGTAATTAACGGGGACTGGGGGGGGGGGTCTGGCATTTGGAGGTCCAGCAATAGAATCACATCAAAGTAACGGGGCAGGAGTTGAGCGATGAGAGGACGCGTCAAGAGGCTGGAAGGTGTGTGTGTGTGTGTTTGTTTTGGAAGGTAGCATCACCTCCTCCCTAGACTCATGTCCTGTGTTGTATCATCTCACCTGTCCTCCTGCCCCATTCTAACCCTACTCGCAGGCTGGGTCGAGTGTGTGCGTGTCTGAGTGTGTTTGAGTGTGTCTTTGTGTGTGCGTCTTTGAATGTAGCACTGCTCAGCAGAATGTCAATGTGCTCTTGGAAGGACAGGCAGGGTGTTTTGTGTGTGTGTGTGTGTGTGTGTGTGTGTGTGTATGTGTGTGTGTGTGTGTGTTTGTCAGCGTGTTTCACTCTGCTTGTGCACGTAGCCCTTGGGAACCCGGTGGGTTTTCCCCTGTTGAACGCTTGTGTGGATATGTGTGTCTTTGCTGTCTGTGTGTTACAGGCAATTGATTGTGAATACAGGTCTCCACGGTGTTGCCACGACCTCCAAAACAGCCAATGGCAGAAAGGCAGTCAGGGCTAAAAATAGCTCTCAGCCAATTCAACAATCCCAGCCTCTGTTGCTACATTGATTGGCAATGGACCCGGCCCTGACAATTGATAACTCTAATTTATTGCACAGTGTGTTCTATGGCATACCTTCGCTTGATTCCGGAGCACGCTTGTATTTAGCAAAATACACTAATGATGTAAGAAGACAAATGCATTCTGGTTCCACAGCCCTGTTTATTGTTTTAAAAATGTATTACAGAGTGGGAAAGACACAAGCCAGTGAGAGAAATGTTTTTAATTTGAAACATGTCTCCTTTCTTCTCCCTTTGGTCTCTGCCACTTTGCTTATAATTCCACTTCTTGCTTCCCTCTGTCTTGCTTTTCTTCACTTGTTTTTGGTTAGTTTTCCTACCTCTACTTTTATTCCCTTTCCTCTCAATCAATTTCTGTCCACGTTTCAAACTGAATATATCATTGCTTCCCTTATTGTTTACCGTATTTGTCATTTACCCTCTAATTTTCCCCCCTTTAGCACCAACAGGACTTGCTGGCCATGAAGCATCAGCAGGAGCTGATGGAGCACCAGAGGAAGATGGAGCGCCACCGCCAGGAGCAGGCGCTGGAGAAGCAGCAGCGTGAGCACAAACTGCAGCTGCTTAAGAACAAGGAGCGCGGCCAAGAGAGTAAGGCCTTCTCGCTAAAGCTATCGCTAATACTATGCTATCACTACTGATAGGTGCTATCGCTAATACTATGCTGTCACTACTGCTAGGTGCTATCGCTAATACTATGCTATCACTACTGCTAGGTTGCTGTCGCTAATACTATGCTATCACTACTGCTAGGTGCTATCGCTAATACTATGCTATCACAACTGCTAGGTGCTATCGCTAATACTATGCTATCACTACTGCTAAGTGCTATCGCTAATGTAACACTATTAGTAGTGTAGAGGTTTCTATGATGTGCTGTGCTGAATGGCACACCAGATAGATTTAACTTATGTTTCTTCCCCCTCCATCCTAAAATATAGTAATGGACCTCTTACCTGAAACTAGCTGTTCCAGTAGTTTTCCATACAGACACCAGATTGCTCCTCAAGCTGACATAGCCTTTAACCCATTACCCATGCCTGGCAGTGGGTTATAATGTAACTGCAGGTTTCTGAAGAGACCCTGTTTATTATGACAGTGTCACCACACCACTTCTAAAAGCACACCATGACCTTACACATTACCCTGCAGGATACACACCGTTAGAGGGTCAAAATGGCTCAGCAATTTGAGTGTTTCAGCACAAATTTGAACATTGTATTTTTTATTTGTCATTTTTCATTGTATTTTTTAGACAATGCACCATAAAAACAACTTATTACGTGACAGTGAAATATATAACACGAAAAAGAGGAGAGAGATTAAACTGTACCTCGGTGAACCATAGAATGGCTTCCAATTTCTTCGCAATAACTTCAACATTTATTATTTACGCCACTCAGCCACCGAAGCAGCCTGGGGAATTGGCTTCTAACTTGGCGCCTTTAATTTCACGTCTGGCTGTCTTTTAGCCAGGCTGCCATCTTTGGAGAGGCAAGGTGACTACCTCCAGAAGCATAGAAAGACCATCGAATGGTAAACAGCAGGCGCTTTGTTAAGTGCTCCAGTAAATTGCCTGAAAGGCAGGCTCATAAAACTCAATTTGACTCTGTGGCAAAGCGTACAAATTGGGACGTCAGCACTTACAGCCGCAATGTGATTTAGAAAACCTCCGTATTAGCAGCAAGTCATCTCCTAGCCAACACATTTACCGTGTTCTTTTCCCCAGCACGGCATGCTGTCCTCTTTCTCTTTTCCCACGCAGACCATTTTTATTTTATCTCTTGCCCTTTTCGTCTGTGACAGGCAAAAAAAAACATGCATTTTTCATCCTCGGCGTGTGTACCTCCCTCGCTGGCTCTGCTCCTCTTTATCTCTCATAATTCAACAAGAAGAAACCAGGGAGGTAATTGAACAGCAAGCTGTGAGAGGCTGCACGGAGAAAGAAAAATCTGAATACCCACTCTTGCTGCTGAATTCTTGGTAGAATTCCTTGCTTCTTTGCTGCTCAGAGGAAAACTGTAAAGGTGTTCCCCTCAGGCAGTCCCTCAGGTATTAACCTCAGGCAATGATCGTTTCAAATAAGCACCGACTTTACTGTGAATCTTCTTTTAGTCAGGTGTCTGTAGGCAGTCTTCTGGAGTCTCAGGTGACCTCAGTAGTCTCCTGCAGGTAATGTTTTTTTTTCAATTAGGGCCCAACCAGTCAATTGTAATTTTCTGAATAATGGTTGCCCCGCTCAATGGGATTTGTAGTCCCTTTTGCTGGCCCTGTGTAGTTCCCTGTCACGGCTGAATTGCCCTGGTGGTTGATTGACAGGGCACCTTTAGTAAGACCCTGACCGCTCTGTCCCCCCTGCAGGTGCTGTGGCCAGTACTGAGGTCAAGATGCGTCTGCAGGAGTTTGTCCTGAACAAGAAGAAAGCCCTGGCTCAGAGGAGTCTTAACCACTGCATCCCCAACGACCCACGCTACTGGTACGGGTAAGTCGAAACACAACTCTTTTGTTTCTAGTAACCATTGTGAGGGACACCTACAACTGGTTCATCTTCACCATGTGCGTTGTAGAGTGAGTGTTTTTGTGTGTTTTAGTGAGCTCTGAGACTTAACTGTCTCCTGACTTCTGGTGAAACCTTCTCACTATTTTGACAGCGACAAGTGAGTCCTTTTTGAACATAGTTGGATTCAGTTTTGCGAACATGGTCTTTGTGAAGGCAATGATGGTACATACGGTCAGCTGGTGATACCTAAGCATCGCTAGAGTTTCACACACATGATATGATAACTTTCATATTCAGGACAACCTGTGGATTCTTATGTAAAGGGAGCCATTCAAAGTCCATCAAATTTAATTTCCAAATTTCATCTTTCTGCATAATGCTTATTTTTCCATGAAGTTCATAGAATTTAACAATCATTTATATTACACAGCTTTTAATGAGTTGCTTCTTATTTTTTACAAATGTACTTTGAAGAGGAGAACAAAGATAGAGCAGCTGCAGTATTAGGGCGTACCTGCTACATACAGTAAAACAAGGGTGCCCCAGTTTAGATCTGAGGATTGACGTGCACTCCTTTTTGAGTGTTCTGTGTTGGATGCCGCCTCGCCTGCGTCGTTCTTAAAGGTTTGAGACAGTCAAACTTTCTCTTTGGTGAGCGATAAGACAAAGAAAAAAGAGGTCAACGCAATAAGGAAATGCTAAGCAACTGGAAGGGTCTCTCTTTCTCTCTTTCTCTGTATCGTTCACTTTCCTCCCTCATGTACACGACCGCTCTCTTTTTATCTTCCCCCCTCCCTATCTGTGTCCCTCCTTCCTTCCTTGGTAACTATTTATTTCCTTCCTCTCTTTCCCTTGTCCCCCTAGTCAGTCAGCTATTCCATCTCAAGCACCGCCGCTGTCTCAGCTCTCTCTCTCTCTCTCTCTCTCTCTCTCTCTCTCCCCTGTCTCAGCGCTCAGGCAATGCATATTAACACTGACTCCCGTCACCTCTCTCTAGCTCTCTCTCGTGCTCTTTGTCACTTTCTATCATTATTTTTTGTCTCCTCTCTCCCCATTTCCATTTTTCTCTCTGCTCTCTCTTTTTTTCAATCTCTTTCTCTCCCTCTCTGTCTGTCTCGCCACTTCTTCTTCCATGCAGGGCTGCACCTTTTTAATGTGAGTAGATAAGGGGGAGCGAGATTAAAGCTCCCTCTTTCGCTACTTTATGTGTGTGTGTGAGAGAGAGAGACAGAGCGAGAGAGAGAACTCAACTAAATTAGAGTAGCAAACTGGTGTGGCTTTCAGTGAAGTCTAGTTCTCTGCTTTTGGTCCATCACTCTTTGTGTCCTTTTTATACTTTTAAAAAAGTTACTTCAATTTATCAAATAGAAATAATTAACTGTTGGCTGCAGTTGTTTCTGTTGTTGTGAAATGGGCAGTAATTATATAAAAATATTGATATATACAGAATATATAGTAAGTATAAAAGTAGTTTTAGGAATCAAAATAGTTACCCCTTCCTGGTAGGTAAAAAAGGACAGTGATGTAAAATATGCAGGGTTTCCTAATTTGGATGTTCTACTGATTAACATTTTTCTTACAGCTGAGATGTCTGACAGTTCAAATATTTTACATGTGAGCCAAAAACGTTCCACAAACCTATGATTTGTCTGTGTGTTTGCCAGTAAATTGCTTGTGTTGGTACTATGCCAGCTGGTGTCCGTTATAAAAACAGGACTCTCAACGTGTTCAGACAATCACAAACATAGACAAATACAGAATCCTGTGCACAGGTACACCGCCAATTGAACACAGACTGCACACACACAAAATAGTGCTCCTTCCCATTTCTGTATTCTGCATTTCTATATTTTGTATTGCTCTCTGTTGTCATAGGAAAACCCAGCACAGCTCCTTGGACCAGAGCTCCCCTCCCCAGACGGGGCTGTCCCCCTACAACCACCCCATCCTGGGCATGTACGACTCCAACGATGACTTCCCTCTACGCAAGACAGGTAGGTTTGTGAGCCTCAGCGACGGTTCAGACCGTGACGCTGAACACAGCAGATGGTACGTGGTACCCTGCAGCCTCTGGTTCACACCTGTTGAGAGATAACAGATCCTCTATGAGATTACCGTTTCCCTGCCATACTGTAGCCTGAGGTTGTTTTTCTGTTGAAGAACAGCAACTATACTGTAACGTGGTGTGTATGTTGAAAGACCAGGCCGCATTGAATGACATATGCTCTTGAAAAATAGGCTTCGTAGCGTGATGGTGTATCAGTATTATGACCAGGCTTGAAAGCAGCTACAATACTGATAACCAGATACAATACTGTAGCATGGTTCTGCATATGTTTTACAACCAGCCACTCTGTTGAGCTCTGTTCCCTGTTAGCTAAGCACATTCACATTCTCCCATAGATTACTCTATGTGAAAACAAACTAAGAAGTGTTACCCTCAAAGAAACCTGCAGAAAACCACAGCCCCAGAGTTTAAACAAATTTCCCTCCCCCACAAAACAGACTGTGAATCACAGAACACGGCTCTTTTGCTCTCTTTCTCTCTTTGTCTCTGTGGCGTGTGGAAGGCCTGTGATTATTCACTTAGTGTCCGGGCTGCTTTGGCAGTGTCACATGCAGCTGTCCCAGCTGGAGATCGACCTCAGTGTACTCTGGAGTGCTTGCCCTACCTCCCGACTGTGGTCAAGAATGCCTTGTTTTGGCCCACCATCAGAGACGACGCCATCCATGTTGGAGCAGGCCCAAGACCATACCATAGGGCACACCTAAAAATGGGAGAAAAGAGTTGTAGTTAGAATCAGAGTTTATGGTTTTCGGCAGTCCAGTATTTGACAGCAGTGAGTTCAGATGACCCGAGGAAGTGGGTAAAATGTCTGACCTCAGCCTTTTGGCTGCTCCGGAGGCTGCATCCGTCACAATGACGTTTCTGGGCACAGTGAAGCCATTTTGGCATTTATCCATGCAAACAGTAAGTGTCAGTTCACATGCCTTTGTATCCGGTCGGCCTATGTCGTTCTAGACAACAGTGTCTCTTTGTTTGACTGCAGTAGTCCACTGCACAGGAAGTGGGACACACACTACCATCTGCCCTTTCCATCAATCCCCCTTGAAGCTCAAGCTTTCCTGCTGTGACTCCTCTAGGAAACAACATTTTGTGGTTCCATGGCTTTCACTATGGGATTTGGTCCCATGATTTGGAAAGTAGATTTAGTGAGGTTTTGGAAACGTACTAGGATTAATAATAACCCAGTCAGAGCCTAAATGAGGCCTCCGATGTGCAGACCAAACCAGCTACGGATGAGAGACTTGTCAGAAATGTTTTTTTTGATTTGAACAGGAGAAGGCACGGGCATCACGGTTTTGGGGCGAGGGCCAGGTATAATTGTATAAATCAAGAAATTAGCCACATGTCTCCCCTTTCATTCCTGACTCCATTATGATTGGGTCACAGTATGAACAAAGTGAAATTCTTTTTTTTTTTTGGGGGGGGGGAGACGGACAGACAGGACAGACAGGACAGATACAGAGCAAGAAGGTAAAGGAGCTAAGAATAAAAGGTAACAAAACAAAATGGAACACTGCAGAGGTCCTCCCTTCTAAAAGCACACACTGGGGTGTATGGACCTTGCAGCCATTGGTTATTGCAAATACCCCGGTCCCTGTGTCCTGAGGTGAACCTCTCTCCACTCCCCCCTCCTCCACTGTTCTGCCTGCCCTGACACACTATGTGCTCCACAGAACAGAGTCTAGGCACGGACGCAAACCTCCTCGCCTTCATTACCACCATTCCTCCATCTTCTGTTTCTATTCATCCATCCATTCGTTCATCCATCCCATTCTCGGCTCTCTCCTTCTCCTGGCCAGCTGCCCAGACCCCTTTGGGCCAACCCTCAGCTTCACTGCAAATGGCGCTTGACATTTAAAGCTAATAGCATTCAATACTGCCTCTTACATTTTCATATTGGCTGATGCATTGCCTCAGTGAAGAGGGATTTGTAGCTGTTCTCTAGCCAGTCTGTGAGTAGTGGATGTTTATTGAAAGACAAACGGGGCCAGACGCTCATCGTCCTCCGCTCCGATGGTCTTCAGACACGGCCATCAGTCACATGTGGCATGGAAGCCTCTTTTTCACAGCACCATTGCCATGGAAATACCTCCTGAAGCAAGACATTCCCTTATTAACATTATTTACACTAATGAAATCATTCACTATGCTGTAATTGTCTTTAAACAATTAATCTGTTTCTAGTTATTATTCCGACAGTTTTAGATAGCATCTACTCATGCTCAGAAAATAAATCATGTCGACATTGCTTACTGGGGGTTTCATTTACATGATTATCTACAGTCGAGTTGGATTCAGGCTGAAAATAGAAGCCTAACTTATTTCTTATTCAAATGTATTTTTCATTTTCTTTGACAGCTTGTCAAACTATTTTAAAATCACAAAAAGGGAACACACCTAGCAACCTTTTTATGGTGCCATGATATATTAAAGATGCAATATTTCCATCAATTGTCTTTGTAAGTAAAACACAGTGTGTTTGCTCTATTGCACTTTAATGCCCGCTTATGTTAGCCATTAGAGATGTTACCCATCCTGTCCAGCCGAATGCATGTCATTCCAGCACTGACCAAGCCCACTCCAGGACAAGAGCCATCGACTTACAAGAAGCACTACCTTTTTTATTTTTTTTACTCTTTCTCTTCTATAATCGAGTTTGATGAGTTGAACCGCGAGTTCAAATTGAAAGTGCTTTTTCTAAAAGTGCTTATACGTTATACATCTCACAAGCCTCAGTGATTGGATGGACCACATTGACCGTGCTCTTTCTAGGGCATTAAAGACAAGTAAGCTCTAGTGTCTTCTTCATTATTACCTACAGTACAGTATGGAAAGTGGATAGTAATGGTAGTACACAATCCTGAATTCTGAACCATGAACCCCTGTGGGTCTTACCCAACATAACTTGGGTCACTGAGGCTAATGGAGATCATAGCAGCGCCCCAGAACCAGACCCATTTCCTCAGGAGACCACAGTGCCAGCATGGGTCAACCATTGGTCAGCTCCACTCCAAAGCCGGTCTAATTGAATGGGAGGCGGCTGTGGAGAGAGTGCCAGTGGTTTTGAGGGGGGTGAAGGCAGGTCAGTGTCTGGCCTCCAGATTGGGTGGCACTCTAGAGAGACATGCTCCTGTCCCTGACCCCAGAGCCTCTTTATCCTCTCTTTTCTTCCTCTGTGTTTCGGTGCCATTTTTGCCACCTCTTTATGCAGGGC
>JAVQIZ010207805.1:0-15119 GCA_036023535.2 Galaxias brevipinnis
AGTCTACCGTTATAGTGAAGCTCTATCTTAGTATATAATCGATTAACCGAAATATTTTGGATAGAATATTCAAATAGTGATATGGCCTAAAATGCCCATCCCTAGTATTCAGTCGTCTCCCCCACAGGCCCCGCGGGCGTCTTTCTCTTTCTGGGAGTGAGCCTGCGTCTAGACAGTCCTATGGAAATGCGCCAAGGAGATATCCATCCCACCCTCGTCGCCAATCGTAATGGATAATTTCAATCTATGGCAGAAATTAACCAATTAATTAGTCATTATGAATGACTACAGAGTCTGAGTCAGTGTCTGTACACAGACAACTTACTACAGTCAGTTCAGTTTAACAGCATAGTAAGTTCTGATTAGTTGAGAAGGTTGAAACGAGTATATCGGTCTAAGATAATCATCCCATTGGTCAAGGTGAAGGGGAGTGGACGTAATCAGCATTAATAAGGACACGTACATAGAATACGTAGACATAATTTTATGTTATGTCTAAGACACAAACTTTAGCCTTCAGCGTCTCCAAAAGGCACATACCGTCTCTTTCATGGCCTGGCCTTCACTCTGATCCTCCCCTCACATAGGAACAACAGCTTAAGTTTGAACATCCGTGAGAATGCCAAATTTTCCCTTACATTGTCCCTGTGTCTTTTAGTTGCTAAGACTGATGAGTTGCAGCGTTTTTTCACCAATTTCCATAAAGTGAATGCCGACTGTTTCCCTTTGCCTTGTATGGAGGATTATGTGGACAAAGTGGGATCAGCAGTCTTTGTGACTAAACTGGATCTTCTCAAGGGGTTTTGGCAAGTGCCCCTTACTCTTCGTGCTCAGGAGATTTCTTTATCACTCCCTCGGGTCTGTATTCGTACTTGGTCATGCCATTTGGTTTAAAGAATGCACCCAATACCTTTCAGGGACTCATGAACAGAGTGCCGACTGGCTTGGAAGGATGCGCTGCATATATGGATGATGTGGTAGTGTGTGGGGACACCTGGCCCAAGCGTGTTCGACGTCTGGAAGCATTGTTTGATCACCTGGTCCAGGCTACATTGACTGTCAATTTGGCAAAGTGTGAATTTGCAGAGCGACTGTCACTTTCCATGGAAAAGTGGTTGGACAAGGTCGAGTTAAACCGGTGATGGCTAAAGTGGTTGCTATCGAAGCTTTTCCAACACCCACCAGTGAAAAAGAGCTGTTGCGGTTTCTTGGAATGGTAGGTTATTACAGAGGGTTCTGTAATCATTTCTCCACAGTTGCTGCACCCTTGACTGACTTGTTGCGGGGACATGTCCCCATCGTTTGGTCAGAAGGCTGTCAGAAGGCGTTCAACTCTACAAAGGTTTTACTGTGTAGTGCCCCTGTTCTTGCTGCTCCTCATTTCGATAGGCCATTCACTTTGCAGGTGAACGCCAGTGGTGTGGGGACTGGTGCTGTGTTGTTGCAGTATAGTATATTTAGTGTTAACAAGTAGATACCCTTTTTGTAGTCAAGTATTTGTAATCAATATTACAGGTCAGTAGGTAAAGCGCACAATAGTTTAATAGTAGTTTTCACTATTGAGAAGTGTAGAGAGAGAGAGATTGTAAGAAATAGGGGGGTTAAGTATTTGACGAGAAGCGGCAGGACCCGGGATAATTAAGGGCATCAAATGGAGAACAACACAGAGAACCAGACAGGAAGAAGGGAAGCAATAACACTTTATGATTGTAAGAGGCCTTTGTAGGAATGCAATATTTGTCAGACTGTTCGTCACCCTGAGAGCACGAGTTGTTTGGGAATAACAGATGCTAGGGGTGAACAGATGTACAAAGAAAAGGAGGGGTGGTTAATTGACTCTGCTTCCTTAGTTTATGATAACTGTAAGGATGGGGCTAGTTGTAAAGTGGGGTAAGCTTAAGGGTCATGAGACAGGCAGGCCCCAGAGAACAGATGGGTCAGAGGTGATTGGAAAAGGGCGTGTCTAATTTGCATGTTGGGGAGTTGGCAAAAATATGGGAAAGGCTTAACTTGACTTGAATGTGACTTAAAAAGACAAACTGAATGCACATACGAGTAGAGAGTAGATTGTAGCAGTAGAACTGGATCTTTATAGTTGCATGCCTGTTATTTAGCTGAATAAAACCTACTCTTCTGAAACTTTGGCTTTAGACTTTCAATATTTTGTATGGGGTTGTAACTTCTTCTAAAAAATAAATAAAAATAAATAAACTCTCCCCATGTGCATTTAAATAAACTATTATTTTTATTGAATTGAATTGTGATTTTTTTTGTTCAAAGTCCTTCTTACACCTCAGGGTAATTTCAATGTTGCAGATCTAAGAGGGGCATTCACCTTTGCTTTGAGGTTGTCGTCCAGCAGCACGTTACTGGGCTTCAGATCCAGGTGGAGAAGGGGCGGGGAGAGCTGGTGGAGGTACGTCATGCCCTGCGCCACCTCATGGGCCAGTCTGAAGACCAGGGACCAAGGCGGGGGTTCGCGCAGCGCATCCTGGAGGGCAGCCAGGGAGCCTCTCTCCATGAACTCCATGACCAGGCCTAGCTGGGAGGAGAGGCAGGCGCTGTCGTGGGGGCGGCCCTTGTACACTCCCATCACCCTCAGGACGTGTGGGCTGCTGCCCTGCTGCATCAGGGCGGCTTCTCTCATCAAGGAGTCGCTGGAGATGTGTGTCGGTGTGTTGGTGTGTGACGTGTGTGTTAGCACAGGGTGAGAAAAAGATAAATACCGTGTGTGTGTGTATGTGAGTGCGTGTGCATGTGTGTGTGTGTGTGTTTGTGTGTATGTTACAGAGTTACAACAAACCAAAAGCTGAACTTTAAAAAACTGTAAAAAATACATTTAAGAAACAGCTAATCAGAAGGGCAAACGTGCTTACCCATCATCATAATGGAGTAGTTTGATGGCCACGTCCATTCCCCATCTTTTGTGCCTGGCCTTGTGGATCTGTCCAAACCCCCCTGAGCCAATCACCTGCCAGTTCTCGAGGGTGTCGTCACCAATCATGTGTAGAGCTGACTGTGTCATCTTTCACTAAATAAAGAGCACGATCAGAACACCATGACTGTGTTAGGAATCGCCTACTTAAACACTATCTACAACATACTTAATGAGTACATACTGGCTATGTTCGGAATCGCCTACATAAACACTACATACTCAATGAGTACATACTGTATACTGACTACTTAAACCGAAATCTTGTACACTACTTTTTTTTTTTAACCAATATCTGTTTATATTGTTAGTATGCGCAACAGGAACAAGTGACCGAAACTCCCGAAGGAAGTAGCCGAATTGCATTTTGGGGAGGGAAACATTTCCCCAAATGTAGTATGTCATCTGGGAACTTTGTCCATACTCAAATTTCACACAGGCCTACTATATACCGTTGACATAGGCTCCTGCATACTTATTTTTGGTCAAATGTAGTACGTAAGGTATGCATAGTAGGCGATTTCGAACACAGCGCTTGAGTTCAGTCGTTAAATTTGTGTGACTAAACCATGGAACATACGTTTACAAAGAAAGAAGGCACTCTGCTTATAAAACTGAGTGAGAATGAAGAGCCCTTGCTTGCACGTTAATAAGGAAAATTCAATGTAACACATTTAATATATAAACTATAGAGAAAGCCCACAAATAAATAACAGTAACCAAAATACCAGAAACAAAATACTAAGAAACAAAGATAGTCATTAAGCTGATTTATAGAGACATAGCCTAATTTCAACAATAATTTACAGGTATTTTTAACTCCATAACACGTTAACTCAAGCATGAACCCATATTTTCTCAAAATCTAACATTTTTAAAATCGCACAAATACAATAGGCCTATGTATAGTATACTCACCAGCAAGAACGTTGGCATATTCAATATGCACATTGAATAATAGATTGTGTCTGTTCAACCCTAAAAGGTTTGTATGCACTTGAAACGCCATTAGTCCATTTTAACTCCGTTTTAAACACTCTGTAGGAAAAAGAAGAAGTGAAATTATTCTAAGAGTAGCTTCTGCTTCTTTGGCTGCACGACGATAAACCCAGTTTTTACTGTTGTCAGGAAGATAGTCTACCTGTCAAAAACGAAAAGGGGTTGGGTGAACTAGGCAACTAAAACATCAACAAATTGTTACCGTTCAAACAAAGCAAAAAATTTTATCCAAACATCACGTTAGACTATCGACTGCATACCAATATAGTAAACAATTTTAAGGTACTGATTAAATTGTATTCAGGAGTTTTAAGTAATCTGGGAAGTTTTTGCTACCGCACGTGATGACGTCAATGGAATTCCCCTAGCGATGTATGTTTTCTAGCGTGGTAGTGGCCACTAGGATAGTAACAATGTATTATAGAATTAAAGTTATTTAATCGTCAGACTGGGGATATTATGTACGTACATATTACGTTTTTAAATTCTTGGACCACTCGCTTCCAGCAAGGTAAAGCATAATATTAATCTCTGTGCTTCGCTTTCGCGGGTACGTAGGCTTTAGTCCGTTGTTATTGTTTCTGTAGTTTCGGTTTTAACGCTTTGTCATTAATTGTAAAGTGGATTGACGGTGGGACTCCGTGTTTTAGGAACTTGAACATATATTAAATAACTGTGGGCTGTTATTATCAAGGATTTGCTGAACTTTGGACTGTTAAATTTGATGATTGCGGAAGACTAGCCTACGCTCGTCTGGGTTGCAGTTCCTGGCTTGATTTATTTGACTGATTTAGCAACTTGAGGAATCGAAACTCACCAACGTATCGCAGTCACCGAACGAACACATTTTAAAGAATGAGGTAACAGCGCTGTATTTTGGGTTTTTAAACCCTTAAACAGCAGTTCAATCTATTAAAAATAGCATTTGAAGTGTTAATAAACAGTTATATTTTAAATGTGGACATGTCTCTGTTTCGCTCTTTCTCCGTGGCTTGTACAGTCACAGGTAATTTCCACAAGGGTTGGTGCGATATGGCTTGCGCAGGCCCCCTACTACCAACGTCCAAGCACGACAGGGACGAGGGCCAGAGAAATGGAGAAAGAAGACAGGAAGAGATGTTGGAAGATGAGTTTGCCTGTGGAGGCGCTTTGCGGGGTGCCCTGATGATGCTACACCCTTCCGTGGAGCGGATATTTGGGGTGAACTTCAGAGTCGGGACAGGGGAGGATGACGACCTTCCCCACAGTGATGGACAGATCTGGCTAAAACTAAATGGACGGACAAGCAACGTGTCTGCTGCTAAGGTAAAAAAAAAAAAAAAAGCTGTGGCTGGTTACACAGCAATCGAATTCCTAACTTTGTGCTTATCGAAGAAGCTCTACCAAAGAAAAAAAGCTTACTTTTGCTGTTGACTATTTCAGTGTGATGAGTATTACAAGGCATTGTTTATCACACCAGCACCCACAGCTTATCTTCTCTCCACACTCGCTTTTACAGCAACACACACACACACAGAGACTGTCTGTACACTTTAGTTGTGTTAAGACCAAGATGCTGTCTTAAATGTGTCTATAAAGCTAACATGGAGCCCATACATCAAGCATGCAGACTTAATACCAGCCTCCTTTATAGCCAGAAACAGGCAATCATATGGGCCTACAGCTATTATATCACCGTCATTACATTTGTACAGTATCACGTGTTAATTGATCCACCACATTATAAACCACTTTGTTCAGCTACGATAGGTTTGGATGAAGAAATTGGCAATTCAATTTGACGTCTGAGGGGCGTACTGCCATAACCATTTATTTCAGCCTATTGGTTGATCAGGATACGTATTTGTTTGAATTGATTGTTTGTTTGTTAATGATTTATTTCCTTTGTTGCAGCTGTTTGTAAAAGGTGTGGTGAACCAGGAGGAGCAACAGGAAGTATCCTATCCAGGGGTCCTGCATTGTGTGTTCTCTGGAGCCAGAGGGCTGTTTATGGATTGCCTGATCAAAAATACCTCTGCTCACATAGTGGTAGGTTTAGGGAAGTTAGCCTTTAGGAATGCTTTTGAAAGACTTTCAAACATGCAAATCTTTTAAATAAAAAAATGTATATGTACTAAAAACAAAATCATGTTTTTTTTTTCCATCATATGATCACAGCTTCTTATTCATTATGCTAATTATCTTCCAGGTAGGCTCTCCGGGCTGCTTGCTTATCTCTGGCCTGACTGAGCCAGTGGTGAAGGCCTTCTCCCTCATCACAGACCTGGTGAACAGGTACCAAAATGCCCAGGGTCCATGCACTGGTTCTGGGGACTGGGGCCCAGGCGAGTTCCTGGATTCGCGGCGGGCCTTCAAACACCTGGTGGAGAGATGGGACGACGGGCACACTCTGGATCTGCTGGTGCTCCCGGGGACAGTGAAGGAGAGTCTGCTTGATTTGGTGAAGGAGTCGGGGTTGAGATCCAACCCGGGGCTGGTAGTCTCTGCTGGACAGAGAGAGCTCAGCAGGATACCGCAAACTTCGGAAAGTTCTAGGAGACCTTCCATCACCGACGGAAGAGAGCTAAACGGGGAAGTCGGGGAACTGAGAGAAATGGCGCGTGGGCTTCAACACAACCGCACCACAGACTATTGGCAAGAAGATTCCATTCACGATCGCGATCCCCATGCCCGTCTCCGTAGTCCCGGAGGCTCTTCCCTAGAGTCTCCATTTTGGACGGCACATGGTAGGGAGCAACAGAGAGATGGGATGAGAAAAGGATTGACGACCGATCCCCGTTTCCACTCTTTCCCTGAAAGAGAGAACAACCCAAGACAGGCAGAACAAGCTCCTCGGACAGCGATGCGAGGTCAGTCTCCACAAGAGGTGGGAGAGGAAGGGGAGCTGGGAGAGGGGAAGGAGTTGGAAGAATATGGGGAGTTATTGCTATCAGTTGGTAGCAAGAAAGAGTTTGGGCTCCTGTTGAAGTTCTTCACTGCCATGGGCTACACGGAAGACGTGGTGATGAGTGTGTTGGCCCGGACCGGACCCAAAGAGGCCTCACAGATACTGGACCTGGTCCAGCAAGAACAGAACCGGAGCGACCGGAGGCGGAGCCGGAACCGCCCCAGCGAAACGGAACACGTAGAGGAGAAGAGAGAGAAGACGATGGGGGCGGAACGGAGTGACACGGCCGCGAGGGAGAGAAACACAGACAGCGAAGGAAAAGGACCAGGAACGAGGGCGGGAGACGAAGGGGCAAGGAGGGACCCGGACTTTGGAGAAGTGGCAGAAGTGGGGAGAGGCAGAGGAGGAGGACGAGGGGAGGAAGAGGAGGAGGAGGAGGAGAAGGAGGACGGGGGGAACCGAGAAGACTTTGTCCTGGGCGTGTTGAAGAGAGCGGCGGCCAGCTGCGGCTACACAGAGCAGAAGGTGGAGGAGGTCTACGGCATGCTGCCCGGCCACTCCACCCACCAGCTGCTCCTCGAGCTGCAGAGAGAGGGCGCCAGAGAGGCCCAACGCCTCAGCGCAGCCGGGGGGACTAGGAGAGAAGAAGAGGAGCCGCGTGAGGTGGACGAGGCGGCTTCGGAGGCGCAGAGAGAGCTGAACCGAGGGGGAACGACGGAGGCGGAGGTGGTGGAGAAGAGCGGGGTGCGTGCCGAGAGGGAAGAAGTAAGGAGGAACCGGAAAGAGAGGAAAACGATGGAGGGAGGAAGAGGGGACCATCCTAAGCAGACAGTGGCTCTTCCAGAACCGATTGAATGGAATGCTAAGAATCGCAGCTCAGCTCCGCAGCCTGCCTTGCTGCCAGCAGCCAAACTAGAAACGAGGGCGCCTCAAGTCAAAGGACCCCCACAGCATGCGTATCCCTCCGCCCTAGACCCTCAGGCCAACCACTCTGCCAGGAAAACCCCCCAACCCCGTTATCCACAGCCCTCTCACCCAACACCTCCCCTTCAAATCGTTAACCCCCAGCGATACAAACACCCAAAACCAGCCCTTCAACCCACTTACCTGGCGTCCCCTGGTCCGTTTCACAACCCCTCCAAATTCTTCCAACCCCCAAAACCGGACCCTCAACCCATGTCCCCTACTCAGCCTTCTCCGTTTGATCTCCCGGCCAGCAGAGAGCGAGACAAATGGGGTCTCCCAGCCGTGCCCTCAGGGGCGGTGGTCACCGGGGAACAGCGCTTTCTGGAGAGCCTGCAGACGCCCTTTGACCTGAAGTTGACCAATTACCCCGGGGACTCCGGGCTAAGAGGGATCATCATCGATGGGAGCAATGTGGCTATGAGGTGGGTCGCCAATAGGGCAGGGTGAATATTTGTTAAATCAATGGCTGTTATTAGAGTTGCAATAATACTGTTGTGTGTTTGGTTCAGTCACGGGCTGGGTCACTTCTTCTCGTGTCGAGGCATCGCCTTGGCCGTTCAGCACTTCTGGAACCGGGGCCACAGGCACATTGTTACTTTCCTACCCCAGTGGAGGCAGAAGAGAGACTACAGAGGAAAAGGTATGAAAGCTTGGACAGGGGGGTCTAGGGTTGAGGTGAACACGTCCGCTGTTCAGTGGGGGTCCTTTGCACCAGCAATAAACAACAATTACTTGTATCTTTTTTGAGGCAACATGCATTTTTTTTTATCTATGTGACATGTTTACATAGTTCGTTCTGCCATTCAGCCATGTCTATGTGCACAAGTTCCTGTGTAGTTTTCTTTGCATTTCTCCTTTATTTTCCAGTGGAATTAAGGCCTTGCGTGTGTGTTGTGTGGCTGTGTTCCATGTGTGTGTGGTATGTTTGTATGTGGGTGTGTGTTTGTCCCCCTAGAGCAGCACTTCCTGACCGAGTTGCAGAACCTGGGCTTGATCTCCTACACTCCCTCCAGGGAGGTCGAGGGGAAGAGGATCAACTCTTACGACGACAGGTGTGTGCGAGTGCATGTTTTAGACGGCTAATGAAATCCCAGTATCAACGGTATAAGCTTGGTTGTGATGCAAATGCCTTGTCAAGATAGGGCCAGTGCTGTACTTGGTCATAAAGGAAGAGTTGTTTATTCAAATCGACTTACCTAGGAAATGCGTTATATTTTTTTTTTGGAGGGGTAAATGAAATGCTATGAAGTGCTTCTGCAATACAAAAAAAAAACAAACTCAAGACTTTTATCCTGCCTTTAATTGTTTTCTCTATGTCCCCCTTCCCTCTCTTCCCTCATCCGTCCCTATCCCCAGGTTCATGCTGCAGCTGGCCCAGAAGACTGACGGAGTGATTGTGACAAATGACAACCTGAGAGATCTCGTGGATGAGTCCCCTAAGTTTAGAGACATCATTAAGAAGAGGTAGGGAGATACGGCAAAAGAGCAATGTAAAAGAGACTAACATATAACATTGTCTAAATAAAACAGTGATAGGTTTATCCATTGAGGAATGGAAACTACTTGTCCCAGAATATACCTTAATGTAAATCATGTTTCTGTTTGACTGTCTGTTTTTCCCAGACTGCTTCAGTACACGTTTGTCGGCGACCACTTCATGGTGCCGGACGATCCACTGGGAAGAGGAGGACCACACCTCGATGACTTTCTACAATCACAGAATAGGTCCATCACACACACATTTCCACAAAATAGGTCCAACATACACACCCACATTTTCACAAAATAGTGCCAACACACAAACAACCGTCAACACATCTAACTACACAGCTCTTCCCTTGTGTATGCTTCTTCTCATGTTAATAACCCATAGTCACACACTTAAAAATAAAATAACCCAATGTAGTGTAAGAGAAGTTACAGTACCAAAACATTTTTCCTAACACTACTCATCTTTTTTATCTGTCTTTCTGTGTCTCTCCTTTATTTATTCCTTTCTCAGAACTCCCATTCCTGGCAACCACTCATTCGCTGGACTAGCCTCTTCCTTCCCTTCTTCCAAAACCGTTCGTTCCCAAACAGAGGTCCTGCAGTTCCGGGACCGGACACTAGGGGCTCCCACCGAGCCAGAGTTCGGTCAACAGGGGCATCAAAGGGGAAGAGGACAGGGCAAGGCGGGCCCCCACTCTGCTGGACAAAGACAGAGAGCCGGTCTGGATGTGGCACTACAGAGAAGTGAGGCTGACACGGCCATTCTGAGAGAGAGCCTCTGTCAGGTGTTCCCAGGGCAGGACAGCATGGTGGCTCTGGTGCTTCAGAGTAACCCCATAGAGAAGGATATGAACATACTGTCAGACTTCATACTGGAGCAGCAGGGAGAAAGTCTGATGGAGCACTGACACGCACTGTGGAACTAAACTCTCATTCTTACTTATACATTTTTTTCTTTCGATTTACATTTTTGTTTTTTTCTTGTCGAGGGTCAAGCAATTGTTTTAAGAGCTATTTTTTTCTTGGGGAAGGATTTTTCAACTGAATGCCGCCTAGGACTTGCAACTTCTCCAATCCATCAAAAAACATGGCTGCTACCTTGTTGACATGCAAGTTAGACATACCTGATAATACAGTTATGAGTAATGGCAGGAATGCACTCTCCTTGGGGGTTCCCTGACATGTATTATTTAGGCATTCTCTTTTCTATTAAAATATATTTATTTCTTATGACATGAGCAAGATAAACCATTGTTTTATGTTCTAAGCTTCTTTTACTTGATATGCAATCATTGTTAACGCAAAAAACAAAAGCGAGAAAGAAAAATATGCTTATCATTTTAGCTTATTGTTGGGGTTTGTAAAAATCAATGAGAATTGTATGCAATACACCAATTTTAACCTATTCTTGATTTGAATGCCTTTGTAGACGTAAATATCTTAACTTTTAAGTCTTTAGTTTAATGGAGATATAGTATTCGGTACTGTTGTTTTATTTTTCTGTGTACTTTTAATAACATTGTAAATATCAGAGACCAAAGATTTTACATTTTACAAATACCAGTACAGCATATTTGAGGAAAAATATTGTTTGTCTATTTTTGCAAGCTACTGTTATGAATATGAAACAAAAAATAAATTTTGTTCTACCTTGCCCATTCACAGAAAATTAATGCTTTGAAAAAACAGTTTATTTAACATTTCAATCATGAAAAATAGGGAGAGAATAAAATGCCTTAAGAAAATTTAGACACTTGTAATATATATATATATAGAGAGAAACAGTGATGATCATGGATCAGTCATATATTTAAGCCTTCTGGTACGCTCACCATCAAAGTCTGAGTCTTCAACAGCATGTAGCCATTTTTTTAAAAATTTGTTTTGGTCCATCACACAATACAAAAATTATATACATATATATGCACACACATACATATAGAAAAATGATAATACTTGCTTATAGCGACCAGACCAAATAGGTTTTGAGTTCATTTTGACTTGGTGCCTTATCTACTTATCTGAATTTAGTCTACAGCTGCAGGTGGACTGAGCTGGCTGTCATTGTTGTGGCTTCTCATGTGGTTCTTCTTGCTGACGTTATGGTTGAAACTCATGGGACAGAGCGAACACTGGAACGGCCGCTCCCCGGTGTGGACACGCAAGTGAGATTTCAATTGGCTTGCCTGAGCAAACACACGCTCACACAGCTGTAAAAACAAATATATCATGGCCTGTTAATACAATTGGCAAAACAAAACAAATAAGACAATTTATCAAATAATATACTTGATCATATAAAATGTTCATCTTTTTGATGCATACCTGGCACTTGAATGGCTTCTCATTTTCGTGGGTTACCGCGTGTCTCATCAGATAGTACCGACTAGGGAATTCTTTGTGGCATGTTGGACATTTAGTGTTGTGCTCCTTAAGATGGCGCCTTCTTGTGGATAAGTCCTTAAATCTTTGAGGGCATTCTGAACAACCGTACGGCCTTTCTGTCTTCGAATGACTTCGTTCGTGTTGCTTTTTATCCAACCGCGTGTTAAATACCTCAAAGCAATAGACGCATCGATACCGCCCCTCTCTACCGTTACAAACTATTTTGTGGGTCGTAACACTGGACTCGGACCCAAAATATTTCCCACAATCCGAACAGGGAAAAACATGATTCAGTTTACATTTGTGTCTATGTGTAAAGGTTACTCCACAGGTTGGGCAAAGCTCCATGGAAGTTGACTGGCGCACTTTGTCAATACCAGTGTTCAGTTTTCTTGGTTTACCGCATTTTGTTTGTATTTCATTGTCACAGTCGCTCTCTTCTTGTGAATCGTCCTCCGTTTCGAATTCATCTTCATTCACACACCAGTCCTCGTCCGCATCGTCCACATGCTCTTTTTCTGGCCAATCGTTCTCCTCATCTTGTGTCTCCTCCTCTGCAGTCTCTTCCCCTCTCTGCACCTTCTGATCTTCCTCCTCCTCCCCCGAATCAAACCGCTGTTCCACACACAGCTCCAACTCCCCTGTCCCTAACCTTTCATCCAACACTCCACTGTCATCATCATCATCATCTTCATCCTCACAGTGCTCCACCTCATCTTCACTCTTTGACCCGTCCTCTACGTCGCCATTGTCAAAGTCCTCCTGTGTCATTTCCCCGTCTCCACTGCTCGTGGAGTCCGCGCGCCAAGACTCAAAGTCCACAGTCACTTCGAGTTCTGCTAGTGGCTTTCCTGTCCCCTCACAGGCTCCCTTTGAGATGGCAGCAGAGTCCGGTAGGACACCCTGTGTAGCCCCTGGCGGCGAAGTCGGCTGGCTGTTCCATGTGGCCAACTGGTTGCATATGGCGCACCATTGACACACAGTGACGTGTCTGATGTCTTTCCGCTGTGTAGTGACGACACACTTGCCCCTGCATTTGCCACACGTCTGGAACAACTGCAGTAGACAGCCCACGTTCACACAGACGTTTTCATTAGCGTCGACGGCCTTCTGGGATACGTCGTTTTTTGATGGACCCACATCCAACCTGCATCAGACACAATAATGTATTTGTTCAGTTACTTGTCCAAATGCCCACTTGATTTCAGTTTTTTTTCAGAAACTGGAAATTTCCAGATCAATAGAATTAAAGATTATTCGCTTTAGTCACCTTTTAAAATAATTATTCTATACGAGTAGCCTGCTTTAACAAAGATATAGGCAACTACTACTGGTTAATCTCAGTTAATCGTTTCAGTTTAATGGTAATGTAGTTTTTACCATGCAAGTTTCTATCCATTAAATTAAACTACAATGAAGGAACACTTTTTAGTTTGCCAATGTAGCACAGCAAAAGCAATCAGGAGGCATAGGATCCCTGTACCATCTTAGTCTTGAGAAATGAACTAAGACAATGCTCGACACTTAAAGGCATGAAGACGACTTTACAGAGAAGGACGAAAAGGACAAACTAATCAAACTTGGATGGGCATTCAAGCTCTCACTCACACTCAGTTTCACACTTTCAACAATTAATAACAAACAAATAAACCTGTGCAGGTTCAGACATTTTTTAAAGTGACAGTTGTCAAATTATTTAAATACAAATGAAATGATTGAAACACTACATTCCTTATAGCTATCAATAGTTTAAATGATGTGTGAGAAAAAACGTGCTTCACATCACGGTCACTGTCAAAAAAACACACGTCCCTGGCCTGATGGCGCTGATGGGAAGTTGTCCATCGAGTAAGTGGCAATTCATTATACAAATTATGTTAGTGTGGTGTATGACCATACAGTCGGTCTTACCCGGTGCAAATAAAATAAAATAAAGAATACCTTTGATATACTTTTATTATCGTTCGATTATCTACTTGTCTTGTTATTCAACTCGTCTGGTTTTTGCAGTCAATACATGTTGGTGTCCTACCATGGACTAGTCAGATGCAAAGTGAGATGGGACCTGGACCCTGCAGTATCCCCATGGGACTCTTCAGCGGTGGAGCTTCTCACGGGGAACTGTGGTACTCTGGCAAAAATGCTGGAAAGTTCCTCTGTTGCTGTTGGTTGGTCTTCCCCCTCTGGTGGGTTGTGCTGGATGTCCCCAATTGAAAAATAACAGAAAATGGATAAAAAATTGTTGATAGTGCTAATAATGTCTATGCCTCGCAAAATAGGTCAGACCATGTATTTGTTTCAAGCTTTGGAGTTTTTATAACGTGTATTTTGTCACTTTTGACAAACCCATGCTAGCAGTGACCAATGGCTTATAGCCACTGCTGCTAAGCTATTCTACATTTACTCACCTCCTTCCTAAAATAACTCCGTACTTTAATAATACTTTATTTTTCCACCACAGATGGGTATGTCTATGTACACCATTTTTATCAAGGCATATGATACTATCAAAAATAAATCAAATATTAAAAAACACATAAAATCCAACATGAAAGACAACATACCAGACAGAACACATAGACAATACAACACAAAGCAAGATCACTTCATGTGAAGCCAAAGAAGAAAATAATTTGAGCAAATTCAGTGCAAACAATAGATAAGTTTAGTCCTGAGTTGGATCTCTATATCTTCTACCTGAAGGCAGAAGCTCCCTATGCAGGTGGTGGTCAATACAGTCCAATCTGATATTACATTACAAACAGTTAAAACCATAAATGATTGAAATCCCACTTAATTTAGATTATCTTTAGATTCAACACTTACAAAAAAAGATTACCATTAATGTTTCAGACCTGGGAGCAGTTAAAAATGATGGACGAAATAAATTATTTATTAGCTAAAACTAGTGCAGCCTAGTTTGTTGTCAGTCACTTGTCCCATGCATTCAGCAGCAGCAGTATTCACAAGAGCAGGAGCAATTCATGAGAAATAAAATTGCTAAGAATTATCCGTCTACCCAAATGCAAGAGAACATAAACGTTTTTAATCTAGATTTGAAACTAGTCGAGAGAGTGTCAGATCTAACGTAAATTGGTTCCAGTATTTCTTTTATAGTAGCGTTGACTTAAAGGGGGTTCTATTATGCTTTTTGGGTTGTTCCCTTTCCTTTAGTATGTTATATAGCTTTTTGTGCATCTAAAAGGTCTGAAAAGTTAGAGAGCCCAAAGTCCACGGAAAGGGGAGCTACTCTCTCACAGAAAACACTGCTCCTGAACTGCCTCGTTTGTAGTCCGGCGTTTTCTTCCGTATGTTTTCTTCTATGTCACTAAGTCACACATTGAATACTGTTTGGCACGCCCTCAACCAGAGCCAGTCAGAGCGGAGGCCAGGTGGTTTTGCCATGTCGAGAAAACGCTTTTTAGTCAGTGCCAAGGCAAATTCCCTTTGTTTGGC
>JAVQIZ010207816.1:0-15924 GCA_036023535.2 Galaxias brevipinnis
ACATTTTATTTCATTATGTTGTTTCAATTTTGACGTTCAATTTGGAAAAAGTGACCAATTATTCCACTAACTTATTTCTGAAAGACTGTATAGTGGTGCGGCGTCAAAATGACGTCTTGGCGGTTCTAGGGGGTACTGCATTAACTAGTGTTAAAGGATTTTTTGGCCTCAGCAAAATACAATTTCATAGATGTTGGGCCAACAATTAAAATTAATGAGAAGAATGCAATGTAACAATATCTAACAAATTAATTGTGAAAAATGTATTTGAATTACTACAGCTATGAAAACAAGATAGATTACCAAAATGTTTTGTCATTGTCATCAACAGATGAAGAGATTAATTTAAAGATTGCATTTGGTCCTTTTTACACAGCAAGCTTCTTTGTATGGAAAATGCAATGTACAGGCTAGAAGATCACTACAGCAAAAACATTCAACCAAATACAATTTATCAGACCCTTTCTGCTGTTAAACGTCTGTCATCTAGTTAGTAGAATTATTTTATTGCTAGCAAATGTACCTGTAGGCTATTGCCTACGCAGTTAAGTAAAATAAAATGTCAGCTATCTCCTTTATTAATGTGCCTCCCATTTTCCTCAAACATGTAATCCTGTGTGTGTGTGTGTGTGTGTGTGTGTATGTGTGTGTGTGTGTGTGTGTGTGTGTGTGCCTATGCGTTTGGATTAGGCTGGTGATCCAGTGCGCATTGTGCACTGCCCAGAACACAGGATATTATGTCAGCTGTTCTTGTAGGTTGGCTTTATCGTGTTATTGGCCTGGCCTAGTTCAGCCCTCACTTCCTTACTACCCAATGCTGTCACGCTAAATATCTGTTTGTCTAGTGTGAAAGGTATTGAAAAGACTAAAGCAATGAAAGAAAAATAATTAATTTTAGTAGATGAAACATATTGTTGAGAATATATTATATATATCAGATTTTTAATGTGGGATTTTATTAAATTGATCAGGAAAGACACAAGGAAACGAATTTCATATATGAGGCACACAATGGCTGTTTGTGTTAAAAAAAATACAAACAGAAAGAAACATTCATGATGATGAAAAAACGTCAAAACTAAAATGACTAGAAGCTTTGGATAGGGACCAGAGTTTCCCCTGAATGTATTCCCTGATGACCACAAGGGTTAGGGTGAGAGGTGAATGTTAGTATGGGACTGACTGGTCTCAGTGGGAGGCTGCTCCTGCTTGGTCGAGTCCTTCAGGTTCTCATACTCCTTTGCCATCTTGGCAGCCTCCGCTTTGGTGTTGTCGTCTTCATCTACACTCTTCCCTGGAACAGGGACACAACCCGCACACAACATTAGAGGTAGTGCCCTCAAATTCAGAAAATGTAACATCACGTCTGCAGTCATTTGTTCTCGTGATGGATTTCCCTGCTGGAGTGGCTACGTACCCGTGGGTGTGATCATGTCAGGAGTGCCCAGAGACTTTCCCAGCTTGTTCTTGGTCTGCATGGCAATCATAGCATCAAGGTTCTCTGGAGGAGGAGCAGACAAGCGTACTTTCAGTGCCGTCTGCTATTCAATCTGCTGTTCTATTCAGTGCATTCGGTTCATGACCAGGAGGCAATGACTGTGTGGCAACAATCTGGCTGGCTGAGACGGACAATAAGGTTTCTGTGTGACTCAGAGGGCTAGACTCATAGAATGCCCCTCTGGAATAGGTGGGAGTGAATGAATGATGGACAATGTCTCTTAGGGATGTCCGTATTTCCAGTCTCCTATCTCTTATCCCTGTCAATCACTCATGTGTGCCCACCACAGCCCCCTTTCCCCTCTCTCCTTTCCCCACGCTCGGTCCTTCCCACACAAGCGAGTCCTCTTTGTCTTCGTAGACTTCCACCTGTGGATCCACACCCCTCCCTCTTCGTTCCCTTTTCTTTTCTTCCTCCCTCCTGTTTTTTTCTCCTGGCTTTCCTCCCCTCCCCCCTCTGTGCCGGTGACGTTCATCTCTCTGGGCCGATTAGCAGAGATTGACAGGTGTGCGTGACGGAGATGATTCCTCTCAGTCCACAGGCTGCGAGCCAAACAATAACCTGTAACCAGGCAACATGTAATTCCATCCCATCATCTCCACACAATTTAAACATGCTGTCGGACGGTTGTCAAGGAAACCCCTGGCAAGCGCTGCTTGCGTAAATGGGGCATTTGTGACTCCCTCCCCTGTCTACATTTGTGATGTTGGTCCTAATGACTCTTGTTCCCCGTAGCTTTTGTAAGTGAGCTGCAGGCCATAAATCAGATGGAAGAGGGGATTTGCTCAAGTGTAAGGAGAGAGGGTCAGTAATGCAGCCTGGAACAATTAAGCAGGCTATTGATTAGTCCTGCTAAAGGCTGCCCGGCATGAATGAGCATGTTTGGTCAGTCACCATGGCGGAACACAAATAGTAGAGCTTCACACGTCATTGTATTCAGCTGCTTTCTGCATGGGAGGCCTCTGTCTCCCTGGCTGATTGCAAAGCAGAGTGTCAAAGATATGGAGGATAAAGACTTCAGAGAGAGGTTCGATTAGATTTAGGTTCATAAGAGGAAGGTGAGCTCTGTTCCTTACCGGTGACTGTCTTTTGGACAATCAACCATAACATCTGCCCTTCTGCCTGCCTGGAGCCCTCTCCATGACAGTAATCAGTGTGAGCAGGCTGTTCACTTCACTGCACTGGCAGATAAAGAACATTGGCGATACGGACGTGTGCATAGCACACACTACCCACACCCCCACACACGCATACACGGCCACACACAAACACACACACACACACACACAGTGCAGACACATTCAGAACAACCCACGCACATATGGCAAAGAAAGAAGCTCTTTTCAATGCATAAATGTAATACTTTTTTCAGTTACAAGTAACACGTACAAACACACACACACACACACACACACACACACACACACACACAAAGACACTTTAACAATGGAAGCATTATGAACTAATTAACGTGGGAGCACTTGGTACTTGTGCTTCAAGCACAGGAATATCATGCATTAATGATTAAAGTGAGTCTTACCCAGATAAGAGACTCCTTCTTCTGGTGTGATGGTGCCATATTTCACCATCATCTTCACAAAGTCAATGAGTGTCTTCATGATGGTGATGAGGGTCTCTCTCTCCTGGGCATCTTGCTCTGAAGTATCACACATCCATTATAATGTAATCCTCTTACACTTAAATCAATACATCAATATATTGACGTATTGTGCAGTCTGTAAGGGTCATACAAGCCAATATGCATTTGTGTTGTGAAGTGTGTGTGTGTCTGTGTATATGTGTGGGTGTGTGTGTGTGTTCGCAATAGGTTACCTGAGTCAAGGCTTCTGAGAAGGCGATAGAAGTTAGGGAAATACTGCAGATCCTGGAGCCCATCCTCCGGACTCAGCTCATTCCCCTTCTCAGGCTCTCCCTCATTCTTCTCTTCTCCATCTCTGTCCCACGAATTGTCCACAGTGTCTTTCCCCTCTCCGTCCACATCCCGGTCCACGTCATCAATGGCAACCTTTTCTTCATCCTCATCGTCATTGTACTGGCGACTGGGTGACTTAGACATATCCTGAGGGTGAGCAACCATCATCATCGTTATCTTCATAATCATAATTGCAAATGGAAAACTTACATTGGAGATGACGGGTGTTTAGTTTGGATTGTACCATGTTGGCATCAGGGTTCAGATCGTCCTGGTCCCCCCTGGTTGCTGGATAGTCCACTCCCAGATCGTCAATCTCGTTGTTTTGGGCGTTTTTAGTGATGAGATCCTGCAAGGCCTCGGCTACCTGATACTCCAGAGTGTCTGCCTGACTGTCAGTGATCTAGGGTGAGACATGAGGAGAGATGTAGCTAAAATAATAATCTTATATGAGACGATCAAGAAGGCGAGAGTGGGAGTGATGCCCACTCAGGTCAGGTGTCAGAGTAACCGGAGGAATGCAGTCTTACCAGTCCCAGCTTCAGTAGTTTGGAGACAATCCTGTCAAAGACTCCTCTGTCATCCTCCTCATAGATCTTGTTTGCAATCTTCTGGACGATGTCTTCTGCCGTGAGGGGAGTGCCGTCCACCTGACGGAAACTCTCAGGGTCATCTGGAAACAGAAAGAATCTAGTTAGTCAACTCAGCCGTATGAGCACTAGCTCTAAAAGCCATGATGCTTATTTTAGCATGTTATTTAATTACTTCCCTTAAATAATATGTGTTTTGTAGATAACAATTGTGGTGTAAGGACATAATGCTACATTTTTGTCTGTCTTACTGTGTTTAATGTGTACTTTGGCTGCGCTTCATAAAAGTCTCCTTCACAAAAAGTCTGCCAAAGCTCCAACAGCTTTCAGCTCCCGTCCCAGTGGGTATAGCACAAATCTGTCAGTTAGTAATGAACTGCAAACTCCACTCCTCTCCACTCCTCTCCTCTCCTCTCCTCTCCTCTCCTCTCCTCTCCTCTCCTCTCCTCTCATCTCCTCCTCTCCTCTCCTCTCCTCTCCTCTCCTCTCCTCTCCTCTCCTCTCCTAAAATAATCCTCCCATCAAAACTCAAATCTCCTTGCATTCTGCAGATTTGGAGTTATTCAATGGTGCCAGCCAGAATCTTACGTAACAGAATGAAACAGCTACAGCTGGAGCGGCCAACACATCCATCACCATGAAGCTGTTGTTCAATGCTCCACAAATAATATCCACTTTCACTGCATAGCTACATTTCTTTAGATTCTTCTAGAAATGTATCCCGGAGTGGATCATAAGTTTAAAGTAATATAGAATAGAGCTTATTTAAATATGTTTTAGGTATGTGTCACTGTACTCAAGTTGTTCTTTGCACTTTACTTGAGTATAATTTTTTTTTGAAAAATTCCATTTATTACAAAACAAAGTTAATCCTAATAGCCCTAGATTTGATATTTTTTATTTCCAGTGTAGCTAGCTGTCTTACTACTGGCAGAATACAATGGAATTAAACTGACTGCATTTTCCACCCACACCGCGCATTGATAGCTAAAGTTACTAACTTGCCAGAACAAAACAACACAAAATAAAAATAATTCCTGGCACTGACTATGTGTGGCCCAGTACGGAACTATGTTATAGCTAACTGTTATAGAATCTACTAGACCTTGTCTCATCTTTTCATATTGTATAATTTAGACTCATTATATTTTTTTGATTGATTTGATTGAATTCATGTATTTGCCAAGTGGGTCCTATATGACCATCGGGATATTTAGGTTAACTAACGTTCACTAACATAAGTTACTATGTTGGCACTACTAATAGCATTGTTAAACACAATGCAGCACTATTACCTAGCAAACTAAACATTGAATCACCAATTAGTTTAACCAACAATTCATCAAATAACCCCCAAGGGAAAAGTAATTTTGGTTATTAATGTCCAAGTGAATTTAATTATTTTCTTATCCTTAATAATAACATAGTTTGACTACTAAATAAAATATTAAGTTGTAAAGTTGTATTAATGTTTTTCCAATATTTGTACTTTTTTAACACTTTCAATGACATAATATAATACACAAAATATCCCATATTGTCCAATATGTCATATGAATATAGGTATAAAAGAACGTGCCAAGTATAGATTTTACGCAATGGATGAGTTTACTTTATGTGGCTGAGCCAACTGCTTAGGACGGTAAAATTTGGTAGTCAGCGCTTCAAGACTAAGTACGTCTTCGAATGTGCAGCATAGAGAGCCTGCAATATGCTGATGATCAATGCTGATATCAAGTTACTGCCAAGCATTCTACTGTAGTCTATCTCTGCTGGGGGCTCAGATCAAAAGTGGTGCACTGGTGTGTGTTTACAGGATGTTGGTAAAGCCACAGCGAAGGAGGAGACTGACAAAATGGCAGAAACAAAACCCTGCCATCGCAGTACAAAATGGCTGAAATTTCTGTAAAATGTTGAGTTCCGGAGAACTATGAACCTACAATCTTGATACGGACAGGGAATATTGTTCACATGATATCATTGGACTATTGATTGTGTTGTGGTTCCTCATGTGTCAAGTCTATTAGCTAATCACTCTGTCTTTTAAAGAACATCCATGTGTCTACCACCACCCGGAGGGCGGAAGGAACCAGCTTTCAAGCGAGTGGCTTAGCGTCAGTGTACGCCCTCTGTGTCTCAGCCAACAGCAGGGGTCCAGATAATCTCCATCTCTCTCACTCTCTTTTCTCTCTCTCTCCTATTACACAAAATGTCTGCCTGAGTACTTGTCTACAGGTGCCTAAGCAAGAAGTGAGACTTTGCCTCCCCAGCAGGACAGGTTCTGTCTTAAGCTCTTGGAGACAAGACCGAATCTACAGGATCCTTCAGTGCACATCCACACAGACCAGTAGCATAGCTAGGGCCCGGGTACTAGCGCTGTGCATGCAGAGTGACTGCTCAATGCACCTTGGTACTTGCCATAATCCATCCCATTTTTGGTGGAATCGTAGTCCTCAGCTAATCGTCGGTTTTTGGTGGAATCAGATTCGTCGGAAATGTACTGCTCCTCCCCCTGGCTCTCCTTTAGGGGTGTCTCATTGGTCTCTTTTGATCCCTGACCTTCAGCCAGGGACTTCAGCATTGCAAAATCATCATTGTCCTGTGCTGATGCTGCTTCCTTTGGAGCAGTTGGGGGCTTGGTTTCTGTATAAATCAATCAGGGAAAGGAAAGTAGAAAAATACTACACAAGCGAGAATCTGCGAAAGCTTTACTTCATTACACTAGTTTTGTGTGTGTTGTAGCTAAATCCCCCTGACCCCTTGGAAGAAACATTGTGTGACTTACCTGGGGATGATACTGCTGCCTTCACACTGTCGGCCTCTGCAATCTGTGGCATTAGAGCATATTTGTAAACATAATAAATTAATGTGTTTTTTGTCATAGCTTCAATATGTATTGGCCAGGATATTAGTTTGAAGACAATTGTTTACCTGCTCTTGGAGAGGTCTCTCCTCTGTCAACTGTCTGTTGTACAGAGTTTTATCTGATAAACAAGACAATAGCATATTAATATAATACATCAGAATCAAAGAAACCTGAAATAAACGTGGGATATATGAACCAAAACATATCTATTTTTCAGGCACTGCAAAAATGGGTAAACTTAGCATTTTCTTTCCGTTTACTTGGTTTATTACATGGTACTAAATAAATAGCTATTCTTTGCTGTGATTTACTGATTAAATGCTTGATAAAAAGTTTCAGTCCTGACTCACGACCCAACACGCTAGAGCCATAATCGGATTACCAAACAAAGATTAAACCTGCCTTGAAAATAGAACAGAATCGGCCTAAAGAGCGCATGCAAGTGAGCGACGTCAAAAATCTTAGAGTTGGTCCATAGGACAGTTTCCCCCCAAACTACTTAGTTATATTCCATTCCGCATTGTAGTTATTTAAGAGAACGCTTTCTTGATTTGTTAACCCAAAAAACAAGAGAATACCCAACAAAACGCACAGAACCACTCACCGTCCTCCTTGGCGGCAGGTGTAGGAAAGGCAGATGTATGGCATATAGTCAGTGCTAAAATATGAAAGAGAATCAAAATGCCAGTTTCCTTTGACGCCATGCTAAAATAAACAACCTCTTTCAGGAGCTGGCTTCAATTTCCAGGAGGTTATCTCCTGGCTTTCTCTGCGGAGTAGGATGGGAACGTTGGCTCGCTGGTTGTGGTGGGTAAAACTGCTGAATGTTTGGACAGCGCCGTTCTGTCCTGCTGGTGGTGCTGAAACTGATACAGCGGCTGCGCGGTAGGAACTGCCTACCCGCTGTGTCCGTTCTACCGAAGAGGAGGGGCTGGTGAAATCCTCGCCCTTTACAGGAGCTGTTACCGACAAACGGTGCTGAAACAGGTCTCTCTTTATAATTACAATGAAATAATCTGATAGGCTCGCTTATAGTCACTCTATCCTCGTGTGGGCAACCTCATTATACCTATGTGGCAATCAAGCTTCCTAGACTAGCCCATAGGCCTATAAAGCCTACAGCTCGATTTTCTGAGCTAGAGCTGATTGTAGATAATGAAACGAAAGTCCGCTGGTTGTTGACGCACAATCTGCGTCAGCCTGCACCCTGCAGTTTTGTTAGGTTTTTGCTTATAATTTGGGGTTATTTCCCTGTTTTGTTTTTCTTGTACCAAGTGTAATATGCCCGCTGGTCAACAAATTAACAAAATTTACTATGAGTGTTAACGCCCGATGTCAAAGCTGAGGTAATTGTTACATTGTTACAATGGTTGTAGCTACATAATATATCATGGGTCATGACAATGAATAAGAGATTTAAAAAATAGAACTCTGGTTTTGGGTTTTCTACTCCTTATGGCTTTTTCAATATGCTTGCAAGCCTTAGCTCTCTTAAAATTACTAATTAATTAATATATTAATTAACTGTGAGTGTAGGCCTACGTGTTATCCCACAGTGTAGTGGTGCAGCGTCCCTTATCTCTGTTTCAGCCCTGTGTGCTCTTTCATCAGGCTCCCATTTATTACAGCTGATATGCTGCCTCCCCTGAGTTCCCTGCCAACAAAACATGCATCCAAAAACACAAACATGTACATACGCACTCACACACGCACGCACGGACGTACGCACACGCACATACACACACACACACACACACACACACACACACACACACACACACACTCCTCAAACTCCTACCATCCCTTCAGGACTACAATTAATCTTATTAGGTAACAATATACGCCTGAAATGAATTGTATACTTAAACTTGTTAAGTTAGTTAGGCAGGAAAACCGTTCACTTGGGCACAGATGAAGCTGGGTTGCTCCATCTCTTTATAGTGCTGCATGGGTTGTTTGCCATCGTCACCCACTGTATTTCCTGTTCTTTGCATGGCTCAGCAGTATCAGGACTGTGGCCCTGCCAAGTGCCTCGAGAGTATACTGCGGTGGCCAATCTCCATCAGACATTTTGTCTGATAATAAATCCATAAAGATAATACACTGGTTATGTAATGAAACAGTAAAATGTTCAAGTGGACCATTAAATATATTAAAGAGTTAATCATGAGTTCTTTCTGAGTCGACCAATCAACATAGCCAGTCCTGGATGTTTGCTTTGAACAATGTGTGTCTGCTGCCCTCTAGTGCATAATTTTAGGCTGCTTTTAAGAAAGATTATAGCCTTTTTTTATCGCAGCCAGCATGCATCAATCAACTTTCCTTTTAACCAGATGTTTATATGCTCTGCAGATGCTCTATGATACTTATAATGTGAGTCATATTAATATGTGTAGGCTTCCACTTCACACATCTGTCAATAAAGGATTACCTTGGCTGTTGATGGCGAGCTGTTAAAGCTCTGGAGCCTCCACTCCAGAAAAAGGGGATAGCCGTATAAATCTACTTGTCTTAGATAAATCCGCAAAACCATTTATAAAAAGCAAAACACAGAACAACTAAAGAGAACATAGTTTAGCTGGGGATTCTGTTTGAGATTGGGATGATTCCATAGCTGTCCAAACAGATTGTCCAAAGTTATATTATCTTTTCTGTCCCTTTTATTTCCATTAATTCTTTCTGCATTGTCATCACTCTAGCTTACAATTACCGGGCCAGAATTCGTATGGTGGTGATGTTCAATAGGCCTTAATGTTTGAGTGGTGACAATTCATTTGAATCCAGTGTCTTTAGTCAACAGTCCCACATGGAGAGACTATAAATCCACCCTGTTAAATGTACACCCCAAAACAACACTGGTTCTTCAGTGGTTTTTTATTCATCCTAATGGTTCTACATGGAACCACTAGTGTTAGTAGAACCTTTAAAACACCAAATTATGATTTAATAGTTTTATGTAGAACCCTTTCCACTAGAAACCTTTCAAGTGTTGTCACAAGTACCTAGGAAAAAAAAGACAATTAAAAGATTTTTATTGGATTAGCCCACATTTTAGGCATGGTGCTATATAGAACCATTTAAGATTTGAATAAGGGGCTATATAGAACAAGCTGGGGCTACATTGAACCTTTTGGAGTTTTAATACAGTGCCACATAGAACCATTTGGAGTCAATGTGGTTCTTTATGGAACCGTTTGGGGCTGTGATGTGATATTGTATGGACCCTTTAGGGATAAATATATGGGGCCACATAGTACTATAATATAGGTTCTGACACTGTTCCACAAAGAACCATATAAGGTTCTACATATTTCTAAAGCTAAGAACCATTTTGTTCTGAAAAGGTGCCACAAAGAACCCTTTCATAAAGGTCTACGTAGAACCATTTGGAACTAGTTTCATATGGAACCAGAATAGTGGTACCCCTGTGAATAGAAACCAAAAAGCCCTTTTGGTTCTGTGAAGAAACCTTTTTTTTTGTGTAATGCAGTTATTGAATTCGCTTGATTATCTGCCTACATTAAAACAATGTGTTCTCTTTCTTTTATTTGGAGGTTAGAGCTGCTTGATTGCTGTTCTTTGTATTGTGCAGGACAATACTGCTGGGCCTCTATCTGAAGAGAATGCTGAGTCCATGGGAAAGACTTCCTCCATCACAGCGGATCACTTAGTGGGCACAGGTTTAAGCAGATCGTTGGGTGTCTTTAGTCAAGACTGTTGACTGGAGGAGAAAATACAATGGCAGTAATAATTTGAACAGTAGAGGAATTGATTAGCTCATATTGAACACATGGATACGTACATCCACTTTTATTCTGCTATATCAGCTGTCACTGGTAAGACTACATTCAAATTAATCTGTAAAACGTCCTCATATGGATCTCAATTAGTGGAGCTATCTTATCCTCTCACATTCTGGAAAGAGGACAGTTTTTAAAAATAGGCTTAATTGGAACCAGACACTGTCATGATCGGTCAATCAGACTTCTGTCAAGCACAGGAAGAGTCCTGCTGAGAGAGCGTGTGCATCGATATTTTTATCCATTGGTCTGTTACTAATTGTGGCCCTATGAATGGTCCTATGATTCTGAAGAGATCACTGTTTAACAACCCTGTGCATTGTTAATATTACCTAGATGGATTAGTACATTCTACTTCTCATGTTTTATTTTCTTGAATAGTTGAAGAGGAAGCTGTGGTTAGTTGATAGGGCAGTCTACGTTTCCTCTTATACCATTATTTTTAACTGACAGAGAAAACGAACCGCTGAGTTGACATTATATCAGTGTGAGAAGGAAAATCAGCCAAAAATTACAGCACTCTACGTAGGGGACTGCCATAGAAACATTTGTTTGGAGAAAATGTTGTTTGGTCTGTTAGACGTCTGTTAAATGTGTTAACTCATTTTGATAGCTCGTAATCCATGATAATTTGTGGCTGCTTGGGAATGTATTTATGTCTACGCTTATTAGGGTGATGAATTAATGTAAAGATTTGTTGAACTTGCATTGATATCTTATAACTTGGGTTATTAAAGGGCCTGCCTGCGTTGTTGCACCACTAGAGGTCTCCAGTTCACTGCTCGCTCAGTCTGGGCCTCCTCCCAGGCACCACTCCATGAAGTCAGAGGACAAACGTCAGTCTGTGTAGATGTTGTTTCATCAATCACTTTGGGATATTTTTAACTCCCTGCCGTGTCTCAGTGTGGTTATGTGTGATTGTGTGTGTGTGTGTGTTTGCACCTGATTATTGGCCGGTCCGACAGAGCTGTTCTCAGTGGGTTCTTGACCCTTTTCAAACCATTATTTAATTTATGAAACATGAATGAGTGTAAGGAGAGTGGTGAGAACAGGGAAGGATAGCGAGGGTCCGTGTGGATGGGGGAGGACAGGGCTCGAATGGGGAGGAGGAAGTAGTCTTAAGTCAGTAGGTAAGTGGTCTTACAACCTCATGTAATCTGATATAAAAATGATTCTCTAATGGTGTTAGAACCACCTCGCTTTAGGCTAAGTTTGTCTTGGCGTATGACTAATAGTTTGCACATAGCTGTGGTTGGCCAATCTGTTTTATGTCCTAGAATATGTGTGTTTATGGCAGGGAACCAAAACACACTTTTATTATCCTCCATCCTTGCCCAGAGAAACAGCACATTACAGCTATATGATTTAATCAAAGTACAGGCGCAGATCAGAAGTTATGTATTGAGTCTGAGAGCAAACAGAACCGTCATGATTCTAGCCTTAACCTCCGACATGCTCCACTGAGGGACTGAATTGGAAGACGACACGAGTTTACAAGGACTCTTTAATAAAAGGCAAAAGTGTTACACCCTGGTAAAGAAAATAGCAAACATAGACTTGATACACACACATGGTGTCATAGCTGGCCTTATTTACAAACAAACGGATCACACCTGAACATGTACACACACTATGTACACATCCTACGTCTATGTTCGTCGACGGCAACCCGGGGAACTCAAATGTCCTTTTGATTACACCATAGTAATACTCCATGGGAACCAGCTTATATAGAAATGACTACGATTGTTGACATCTCAACAAGCGGTGATGCGTGGAGCTCCCTGGAGCAGCGTTAAGGAACCCAGGTACACAGGTGCAATGGGAAAGCCACAACACCAAGGGAACACAGTTGTTGTGAAGGCATTTGACAGTGTTGCATTTTCAAGACCATTCATTTATATATTTGGCAGGAAACGACTCATTTCGGCTTGATTGGTGACTGGTGGTTTCTTCCTTTATAAGATATTACAACACCCACGTAAAGGGACAGAAAGGGAGTGAGAGATTACATAGTATTTACAATGCAAGGCATGTCTAAGGCAAAACGTGTCAATGCCATCAATAATTGCTGAATGAACAATCAAGGTGACCGCTCTCTTTGAAAGAACACCCTCCTTCAGATCTCCTTCAGAATGGTGGGCCGTTGACAGAACCTGTTACGCATAAGGAACAGTTTGCTACAGTATTAAATTAAAAAACATACTTATATCGACCACTACAGCAGAAAAAAGTGACACTCTCTTATTATGGAAACCTACATTGCGCTCAGACGGAGGAGTTGGGAGACAGTCTGTGAGCTGTGGATCCAGGTCAGAAAAATGTACTCGCTCATGAACAAACCGAGGCATACGGAGTAGGAGACAGGCAGGAAGGCCATGTAAATGAGAGCGACAGTCACACACCAACAGAGACAACAGCAGGAGGGGGGGGGGGGGTCAAATACAAAGATACAACGGTTGAAGGAGCAGTTAAGCGGGGCCGACCGCTAAAGCGTTCCCTCGTCCAGCAGCTTGTTGATCCCCTGGCAGATCTTCCGCAGGTAGAGTCTGTACTCCTCCCCGTCACCATACAGCTCGGCCAGGAACTCCGTGTTGCCGAAGTGGTTGAAGACGCGGTCGATGCGCGCGTGCGAGCGCGCCGTCAGGTGCTGCTCCACCAGCGTGTGCAGCAGGTCCCTACACTCCAGCAGCAGCTCCGACAGGATCTTGGTGTCAAAGGTGTACTCCACCTCGTGGAAGCTGACCGCCGTCATGGCCGTCTGGTTCATCTTCTTCTTGAACTTCTCCACCGTGTCCAGGTCGTCGGCGCTGAACTGGTAGTTGCGGTAGAGGATGCCAATCTTCAGGGCGATCTTGATGATGTCCTTGACGATCTTGTGGGCCTCCTTCTTGCTCTTGGTGAACTCCCGGCTGGCCTTGTAGAGCTCGTCCAGGATGCCGCTGCTGGTGTCGTCCATCAGCAGGTTGGCCACCGACAGAGTCGCCATCCTGCTCAGGATCTTCTTCTGGGCCTGCAGGGTGAGGGAGCGCGAGTTGAAACTCTCCTGGCCTGTCCAGAGGGAGAGAGAGAGAGAGAGAGAGAAAGAGAGAGAGAGAGAGAGAGAGAAAGAGAGAGAGAGAGAGGGGGGGTGAGAGAGAGTTCATCACAAACCATGTATCTCAAGCCAACTTCTGCAGTCTGTGTTTATTCTAATCGAGGGGAACCAAACAGAGTGGGCGGGAAGGGCATGTCATGCAAACACTTTCTTTTCTGATGGATGACATGGATGCGGGATCATGTTCCAGGTGCAAGTTGTTTAGTAAGGGAGTGAATCCCCAGAAAGCGGGGCCTCAGTGAGGAGCCACATTCCCCAGGTGGGTGGGGGTCTTCCTGCCAGGACGCTGTGGCTCTCCCGGGTTTGCTACAGTCGAATGTCTGTCTGCCCTGGAGAACCTCAAACCGCCAAAAAATTGTCTCTGCGTGATTACACAGCGATAAGGATCTGTCTGCTTAGTCTCTCCCATCCACAAAGACTCTTATCACCTCCTTCTTTTGGGCTTCTGCAGAGAGCACGCAAGGCAACGGCCCGCTTCAGAAGAAATGCCAGGAGGCGAGCATGTGTCTGTGTGCATGTGAGAGGTGAAACACACAAGGGCTTAATTTAGGTACCACACGGTCTCTGCTGCCAGTGACACATCAGATAGCTGCCAAAGCTGTGGAACAAGCCTTTTTTTTCATTTCTGCTTTTCATGGCAGAGGTTCAGTCTCTTCCTCCTCCACATGCAGAGAGAGGGAGGTGGAGGAGAGAAGGTCGCCGTGGGCTGAGTTTAGAGCCGCGTGGGTCTGGCATCAAGGCGTAAACAACATGGCCGTTTTAGATTAGCGGCACCTGGCAAATCAATGTTCTCCATGGCACACATAAACACTTCCTTATTTATCTGACGAGATGACATTTCATGGGAGTGTACGGACCCAGCTGTGACATTTCATTTCCATCTACTGAAGCAATGGCCTTTCATCGGCAATAACATTTCGTGTAAATAAGTGAAGCCACCGCTTTCGCCTACAACAATTTCATTGACTTTTGTTCAGCTATATTGCTGTTGTAGTTATGTAACGAAATTATGTAAACTTTGGTGCCAAAACACGCTCTGACCTCCAAAACAGACACACAACCACACGCAAACACGGTGTTGCTTTGCATGTTACTTCACCAGAAAGAGCGGCGAATTTCACTGTGGTTTTCATGAGAGGTGCTTCATCTCCCTTTAACAGACACTCGTTGTCATTTTCCTTCCCTTTCGGCCTGAAGGGCCTCTTTGTTCCAGTGATCCTGTGATGTGGAGAGCCGTGCTGGGCGAGGGACCGCGGTCTCTGTGGCCCCACCGACCGACGAAGGGAGGAGCTGTGGCACGGCTGCCACGCCGACGGCTCGCTTGTGGGCTGTTTTCCCGCCCAGCACAGTCCTTAGCCGCAGTGTCATCCTTAACTATTCCTTTATCAACGGAATCAATTGTGGGACCATTTGCAACATTAAATGATACAAAGTTGTGTTTGTTCAAACCGTAACTAACGTTGTTTTTGGGTGAAAAATGTCGACCCCCAATCTGGCTGCCCTAGGTCTTGTGCTGGATCAGCTGGTGTCAGGGTGAGTTGCCAGCCTTGCCCTTGCTTTGAACTTTCCGTTGACACCCCAGACTGAGGAGAGAACATTTAAACAGACAGGGACCGTGAAGTAACGATCCTGAGGTGTGAGTCGGAGACATTGTTAGGGAGACGGGGTTTGTAGTGTGTGGTTAGAGATTTTAGCACAGTACAGCAAGTGTGAGAAGAGGATGAGTTAAGGATTTCAGTGTGTGTGTGTGTGTGTGTGTGCGCATGCACGTACGCACATCATGTTTGTGTATGAGAAAGCCAGCTAATATACTGTAGGGACATTCTCTGTTATTATTAGTTAAACCAGGAAGCTTGTTTTGTGATGGCTAACTTTAACATTTGGATGGTTGCTGTCCAGGTAATCTACAACTCTGAAACCAAAAAGACCAACTCTAGATAAAAAAAGGTTCCTGTGAGCACCAGTGTTTGCACTGACAAAAACATGCACACACACCCACGAATGTCCGCAGATGCACACACACCCACGAAGGTTCGCAGATGCACACACACACACACACACACACACACGCACACACACACACACACACACACACACACACACACACACACACACACACACACACACACACACACACACA
>JAVQIZ010207846.1:0-18492 GCA_036023535.2 Galaxias brevipinnis
CTGAACACTAGTTTATATCTGTAGTCAGACAGCCCCTATGCTGAACACTAGTTTATATCTGTAGTCAGACAACCCCTATGCTGAACACTAGTTTATATCTGTAGTCAGACAGCCCCTATGCTGAACACTAGTTTATATCTGTAGTCAGACAGCCCCTATGCTAAACACTAGTTTATATCTGTAGTCAGACAGCCCCTATGCTGAACACTAGTTTTTGCGTCTGCGTTCGTGAACATTCATGTATGGCGTGCACTGACGCTCGGACAGCAGTTTGCCTACATGCTTCCACATGACATTAATGGGTTCACTAGGGGGCAGTGTTGCATATTCCCATCTAGAACGCACGGAACACACAGTAGAATAAACCCCAATACAGATCATCACTACCTCACTATTTCTGTAGCTGTTTGCAGAGGGGTCATACAAATATCTACATTTGCACACCTTGTCTGCGAATTGCTCTTTGATCTGATCGATTATTGCTTTAATGGCATTGCAATCTGGGCGTGTTTGCCAACCTAAGGAATTATCGGATATCTTATCGCTTGCTTACTCCTTCCTTTCCTGCTCAACCAATCAGCGAGTGTTAAGCCCACGGGAGAAAAAGCTACGTGTGACGCTCTTTTAGGGAGGACTGCACGTATCCTCGGGCCTCTGCGAGTTATGCAGAGAAGTTCACGTGTATTTTTGCAGAAAGCCAACTAAACTTAGGCGGAGCTGCTACAGCCACCTAGGAACCGCTAAAAGGATCGGCACTGTTTCATCATACAAAGACAGTGATTACACTGAGGCACTGGAGAATCTCCAGGACTTGAAATCAGCAGAATTAAGGGGAGAAGTAAAACATATCAATATTCATAGTGTGATTTATTCAAGGATGTTACCATGGTGTCAGGTTTTGGTTTGGCATTATAATTTAAATGCCTAATCAGTAAACAGCATTGCTTGTTGGTCATTTGGAATGCAAAAACAAAACAGTAGGAATGACAGCAGAATGACTAAGCTGTGTTTTGATGGAAGATACATTGCTAGCCATCTGGAAAGGCTGCGAGGGTTGAGGAGGCCTGAGCTTACGACAGAGCACATTCAACCACACTGTCCTGCATACAGTAAACTAAGCCTAAGCTCCAGGAGCCAGGCTGATCCCCCGCCCGAGGTCATCTCAAGGTTACCGCAGAGCACACACTACTACGCGGCCTCGGTTATCCATTAGAGCAGCAGCTTGGTCTTCTAGCATTAGATCCAGGATGAGATTGGCCTGTGCCACCAGCTGACCCCATTCCTGATGGTTTGAATTAAGACTCTGGCCCAGGGACTGTGGAGGAGCCCCTTCTTCCAAGGTGCTTTACCTGATTGTTCCAGTGGGCGAGGGCAGAGGGCTCATCAGATGGGCGATGTTGTCTGGAATGTTGATGGTGAGCGGAGAGATCTGGGGCTGGACTGGTTTCACTGGTGACTCGGGAGCGTCGCGCTTCACCTTCTTACCACTTGAGAGGGCTGTGAACGTGATTTTTATGACTGTGCTGGGAAACCTGAAAGTGCACCTGAAGAAAACACAAGGTAGAATCGACTTTACTGCCAAGAGAGAACACAAAGATTTATTTAGAGTAAGGTAACTAAAGTTATGTGTTTAACACCTTGCCAATTGTTCTGCCTTTCAACTTCCTTATCACTGTCTGAATTGTTGTCGGAGGGCCACTGCACATAAGAAGAGCAAGGCAGCCACTCAGCTACACTTGCTCTGGACGATCTTGATAAAAGACTTTGTGATATCTAGACACAAAAATAACTCACTTCCCACTGTGTAAACATTTATAACCAGCTGCATGTCTACAGTCATTTGCTCATTTAGATGTTGCCCAAATAAATACGCAATGGGGCTGTAATTGTCAGTGCAATATATTTGCTTTAAGCCATGAAAGCAGACATGAACTTTGCTTATCGTGCCTTAATAACCATCATTGGCTTTGTAAATAATTATACAGGGGTACAAGTCAACAAGTTCAAATTTGCATAATGTAGTCTTAAATACTTTTACGTTTTCCTATGGACTTTGTGACACTTGTCAGAGGGATACACTTCCAAACGACACTACTAGTGAGCAACTGTTAGGTGATTAAACATTCATTAGCTATCTAAACGAAGAAGTAAATAGCTTTCTACTAACAACCCAAAAAAAATGTATTACTGCTAACGACTGCTGGAACAGGACATTTTAAAACACTAGGGCAAAGAAATTCAGAGAACAATATATTTATGCCTAGATCAGTTTTGTTTTTTAGTTAAAGAGTATCTACTAGTAACATAATAATGATTGCTAACTAAATAAACATTACAGATGAGGGTCTCGCCTAAATGTCTGAGGCCCGAATTGTTTTGCCAAGAACCCGCCTCTCTTTGGCAGGAGTGCCAGGCACGACAGTCTGCTGCCAAGCTTCAAAAGAGAGAGCTGTGGCCCTCTAACACCCAAGTCTAAATTAGCACTGCCAGTCGGTGACTGGTGAAGGGAGACACTCCTATTAACACAACTCCCTTTGAAGATCAATACAGGTTTTTAGAACACACAGTGGCATTAAGACTGCTTGTGATTCCTTAATGCCAGCTTGCACATACAAGCAAGGTAATGGGTGTACCCAATTTGCGATCTGTAAGTAACAAGAAAACAATTCCATCAAAAACCACTGGGATTTCACTGTCAAGACTTTAACACAGCTAATGTCCAAGATGTTGGCTTTAGACTATAACTCTTGTGTGGATGTAAAACACCTCTACCTTGGCAAAAGAGGCATGGATTATGCCAGTGTTTTTGAAACCCACTTGCCTGGCAACCAGAGACCACCTGAGGGGTGCACGGTTAAAGCCACAACAATCCTTAAGACAAGGATTTTATCACACAAGCACTGAAACCATTCCACATGGTTTCTATAACTGAAGGATTTTTTCCCCCAGATTAGTGGACTGATGTGATTTGAGGTATAGGCAAATTAATGCTTATTCAATCTGCATGAAACCTATGTCTACTATAAAATGCACTAAATGTTATTGCATTCAAGCTGGTTCATCTGTGTCACCAAATCTGGACCCATAATAACTGACTGCCTAATAACATACTGACTTTGTCTTACTGTATGAAGCCCATGGGATAAAACATTAGCACTGTACTGATTAATAAGCCTACTATCAATTAGTTCGTTATTCTAAATAATAATCAGTCATATTAGTGGTCCTTGCCAGGGAGTTAAATTCATCTAGAAATAGTCACCCATGTGGAAAGTGTAATGAAAAACATTGATCATTTCCTTCTTGACTTTGATCATCAACGTAACATTTTGCAAGGTTCACTCTAGCCCGAAACATTTACTGTTACATTATGCCCTACTCAAATTAACCAATTGAACACAAAACATGCCCACAACGCAAGGAGTGCAGCTAGGCATGTTATGTGTATCCAGGTAGGGCGGAGACGTTTGTTTTGTTTACATTTGGGGGTCACGAGGGGCCAGGGCTAACGCTGCATTTTAATCTCTAAATAATGTCATATGCTTGGATGTTTCGTTTTAGATGACGAATAATCTTAATACATCTAGTAATATTCTAGGTTTCTTCCTTTGTGTCTGTCATACTTGTAAGCCATACAGTTTAGATAACTATAACTGTGCTTTAATACATTATACGATCAGGAATTGTAATGTAGTCGGCAAAGTTAGCTAGCACCTGAAATTAACGTTAGTTGACTAGCTAAATATCAGCCATATTCGCTATTAAAATGTAGCCAACGTTAACAAAACAGTGAAAGTACAACGAAAGCAATTACATAAGATAGCTATCGTGAAGCAAGATGCAAACACGTGCTCTGGGCTGGGGCACCAAGCTAACGTATTTAATATAATTTCAAAACAAAAACAATTCGTTGGCCGGTGGAACTGTTACGTTAACTGGCCATTCACATAATCTGTTTGCTAACTAGCGTAACTGACGTTAAAAACTTACATTCGTGGAAGCTGCAAAGGAGGGGCGCCCCGTCTGAGAAACACTCCGTCCACGAACACCCCATTTTTACCAAGACAACGCAAATAGAAGTCTCCACGGCCACTGCTGTCATCACTAACGGTGAATATTTCAAGATGCCTCCGAGATATGAAACTGGAATGGCCCATGCTTACATCCACTGAGCCCTGGGACGAGTTCCTACCGATTGTCACCGAGCGCTTTTTCATCATGTACTCGAATTCACGGCCCTCAAGCCGGGCAACCGGCCCAGACGATCCGCTTATCATAGCCATTTTGCAGGTTAAAGGGTTTAAATTTTAAATCTTTGGTTAATACACACAGCTATGTTGACGCCAGCTTAAGGCTTTTTAAATGCCTCGTATATGACCGAATCTAAATGAGGGACATCAAAATCAAAACATGAATTTTACGGGGAACGTGCCAAACCAGGGACACAGGCTCCGACCCACCGCTGAGAGAAAGGGTAGGGGAAAGAACCAACCAAACTTGTTGGGGGCGGATTTTAGTTTTATTGACAATTCTACACACCAATGAAAAATGGACATGCCAGTATGCTTACTCTATGAGGACCAATCGCACAGAGGCATATTGAGTAATATGTGGTCGGTTGAATGGCAGCGCATACACTTGGTAAAATGAAAAACAACGTACGTGAAATTCAAAACTGGAATGGACTTAGACGTACGAAATATTTTGTATTGCATTATTTCTGAAACGGAAAAGAGATAACGTCACATTTTTTAAACAAACGACTGGCTTTACAAAGAAAAAGTGCTGAATTTGCATATTTTATTTTGTATGATCTTCAAATGTGCAAATGTGAAAATGTTATCAACTAGACCTTCCACTACAGAAGCTGTGCCTGGTTTTTGAAACTACACCTTATGCAGATATGTGGTAGTATGTATTTGGCCGCTAGAGGAGAAATCTAAAGCATAGAATGAACATGTGTTCATCAATTCATGATTAATTAAGTAGGCATATTACACTGTATCACACCAGTCCGTTGCTGGCATGTGTTTTTACTACCGAATGATCTGATCAAGAATCCGAAACATGTCAACATATAGAGCCATGTGCGTAGTGATGACGTCATCGTCATCGTGAAGGTCAGGGGACTGTATTAAGATATGTGTATCGAATGGGTTAGAGTGATGAGAATTTCGGCTCTTTTGGGTGAGCCGGTTCATTTGGCTCCGTTCACCAAAAAAGAGCTGGTTCAGTTGGCTCTCACTTGGCTGTTTGTTCAGTTAAATGTGCCTGCTATGCTAGCACTGCTAAGGCACATTGAAGCAGTTGGTGTTGGTTTACATTTGCTGACCCTTAACTACATAGCCAACCTGATAAAACAATTACATTGATATAAATCAAATAATGACTACATAATCACTCCCGCGCGAAATTGTATAATAGGCATAATTACTATACATTTTGGCTATATGTTTTTTTAAATTGTTTACAAATGAAAAACAAATGCATGTATTTTTCAGGGAGATCTGGTTTGAACTACTTTTTTTTAGGCAGCTAACCAATTTTGTGATTTCCTATGAAAGACGAATTAGTTGAAAGTGTTACTTTATTGGCTTGAGTTCAACTGTCACGTCGATTGGGCGAACACAATACATTTGATTGGTTGTTGGCATGTCAGTCACTGAGGGTGTTCAGGGTTTGTCACTTGACAGTCTGGGGAACAAGGCAGAGAATATTACTTTGAGCAGTGCTACAAAAAATTTTTTTAATCAGGGAGCCGAAAGAACGGCTCTTTTACCGAGGTGATGCGGTTTCCTATGTTCACTGAAAAGAGCCGTTTAAAAGGAGACGTTCGTTCGCGAACGACCCATCACTATAATGGATCACACATTTATTGTGCACGTAGTGTAAGGACTAAGCAATCTGTTAGAGCGTTGAAACTAAAGATTGTGTTTAGAGCTATGCTTGCATCAGACTTGCAAACTTACAGATACATAGTCCATAAATTACTTTAAAATGCCATATTTTACCTTTGCTGCGCTAATTAATATTTTCTGCCAGCTGTCTTTGTGTTTAACACTGCAATAAAAACTATAAGGGACTATTATTTTACACAACCACTAGGGGGAGTCATGCACCATCGTAATATCAATATTACATTTCTTACATCTACCGATTGATTGATTGATTGATTTTTTTACATCAATCACGTTTCGTTACTGCTAACTTCCAGTTTTGGCTATGTATCATATTTTCTTCATGTAGATACATCATTTGATATTGAAATTAAATCGAGTCAAAGCAAATTGAATGTACTGCTTTTGACTTGAAGATAAACGACAAAGCTTGAATTGTTGTTTCTGCATTCAAAGGCAAACCACCTGATTCGGCCAGACCTATATGTTGGAAATAGATTTATGGGCGCTTGCACATTTACTTACCCCAGTGACACAATCTGTTGCAAAGTGCCTTGGTGGTTGGCAAAATGAGTGCACACTGATTAGTTGGCTCTCCGAACTGACCACATCAAGTATGTGTGTGCATGCATATTATGAAGAACATTTCTTTGTGTAGAAATAGCATGTGTAAATATGCAGGGCACTTAACTATAGAAAAAACGAACAAAGAAACACATCATATTAATTTATTGTTTTGGAAAACCAAAACCGACTACAAAGAGATCAGAGATACAGTGTAAGACCCACTACAGAAATCCATACACATGGAGTAAATAAATACAGGGCAATTTTGGCATTGGATGAATCTTGATCTTAACTTGTATCCAATAAAATTTGGATACATTTGACTGAAACAGTACACTTCTGAAAATGGTATCACCCCTCAATGGTCTGTTGTGGATATGTCAAATTAGCAAAGTTATTAATAAAGCAAGATTAGCATTTCTTGATTAGCTTTGACTATTTCAGTAGTCGGTGAACCTTTGAGGTTATTGCACAGTGAGATCCCTGGGATCAATGTGATCTGTGACTTCATCCAAAAACCTTCCCATCACTCTAAAAGATTCACAGCATAGATATCCTGCAAGATAGTAATATGTTGTGTTTACAGACTGTAACAATGCCACCATGACAACATGGAATTCAACATCAGCAGGACATTCAGCATCCCACGAGAGGCTGAGTCGCACAGTTTCCATCTCTGTTTCTAGAGAAAGGCATTATGCTTCTGCTCCATTTCCTGTCTCAAGGGTGAGAGCCAAATGGGCACATTAATAACACTCTCCATGTTTTTCAGAGCTAATGGTGCCCTGAGTGCTGATTAAGGCATGGGAAGAATCGGGTGTAGACGAGTTGCCTGGCTACACTCTTAGTACTCCTTTCACTTGATCTCCTGAGTGAACTAACAGGAGAATAGGATTAGAGGCCTTTTTTTGTTGTTGTCTTATTTCAGATTATATTAGCCCTCTGCGAAACACACACTAGTTCCCCACACAATAGTGAAACGCTTCGTCATGCTCCTCTGTTTTAAAGGTTGGGTGGGTGTTTACCTTTATTGTTTGCCTCTTTGTTAGGTCAACCCTATTGTAACATCCCGGGGAAAAATCTACAATACCTGTTTGACTAGTTTCAAAAAGTGGCACAATAAAGAGGACATCACTTCTGTCAAACATTGCAATCTATTTACACACCCGTTGCATAAGTTTCTAGATGACGTACACAATATTTTGTCATTTAAAACATTTAGCAGCTAATATACTTTTCTTTTGTATGTAAATACAATCAAATGCATGTGAAAAAAAATAAAATAATAAAAAATATGTTTTTCAATAAAGTGCTTACACATTGGGTTGTCTGCCCCACTCAAGCACAGCCTGGAGGAATAACACCAGTCCACATTTGGCATTACACCAGTTGTCTACTCACAAACCAAACGATGGAAAGTTGTGTGTTATTCCTGCGTTTTCTTTAGGATTTCATATTAACACACATATATAACACACTATATTGTTTTACTTCAAGATGAACCCGCCTTGTATCCTTCTTTGAGCGTCCTCATGCGTCCCTGGATAGGTATTTGTTTTCCTGTCGAGTCCCTTCAGGAGATGAAGGCCACTTTGGCCACCATCCCTTGCTGTTGAGATGGTGGATTCTCACTTTGGCAGAACCAGCTCCTCATAGGGGACAGTGAGGCTCCCCAAGTACCAGAATATCCAGAAAATCAGACTGACAAAGATGAGCAGAGGTCCTGACAGCACAAAGAAGTCCCAGAAACTGAGCGGTGCAAATATCCCCATGAACAAGAGGATAATTCCAACCACGTCAAAAATCAAAGCCAGAACCAGGAAGAGGGCACATCGGCCCGACTGGGAACACGCCATACCGTCAACACGAGTAACGTCCAGGTTACGGTCGCTTGGCAATCTGGATAGAATGAGAGGTGCTCCAACGAAGAGGCTTTTTCTAAATCGTGGACACATTCTTTTGGCTTTCAACACACCTTGAATGTCTTTCATAGCATGACACAGTGGCTAGACAGGTATTAAAACACAACAGGTTATGCTTCGCCTGAAACCCCATAGACCAGTCAAAGGCCTATGTTCAAAACATATCCAAGGTAGAACTCAACTATGTAGTTAAGATTCTGCATTGGATTAAGTAATCATTTTTGGGATTGGGTCTGAATTGCCAAAATAATGAATAAGATATATGTGGTCTTATTTCATTTTATTTAAACTTTTTTTTAATTAAATGCAATTATTTTATGGTTGTTATGATTAACTTTTTTGGGAGGGGTACATACTTACAGTATTACTATTTGTATTGACTATATTTAATTTGTAGCTTTTGTCCAAACAGTGTAGTTGTTGTAAAATAACTTTGGAAGACTTAAGAAATGTGTGATACAAGTTAAAGTATTACTATTTATGGTAGAATCACACACACACACACACACACACACACACACACACAACTCTAGTGTACCATCTAAGTTTTGCATCTATTATTACAAAGTGCCTTTTTATATCTCTAAGTTTGATCAAAGATTGAACTGACTATGCATGCACTGTATTTAAGTGCTTCATTCCATTCATACACTCAAAGATGATTCATGAGCCATGGTTGATGTGCAGTCACAACAATGATATATTAAGTGATAGCTGACATCCCGGAACTCCATAGCATTTTTGTTTGATCTCCTTGCTAAACCAGTCTAGCTGGCGTTTAAGGTTGACATACCTACATGCATACTGTAGAGCAAGCTCTTTTAGTATTACCCTTAAGGATCAGCAGGCTTTAGCGTTGCAATCTATGCACACAATCTCTAAATGTAGTTCTCGTCAATCCTCAGCAAGAGGGTATATGCTTTTATAAAGGATTGTTTATGGCCTCGTATATTCTTTAACATGTCACACACACCTGTGACGTTATTTAAAATAGTATCATGTACCTTACATTCAACTGAACAATAAATGGATTATAGTTCAGAAAGCGTGGGCTGGAGTGTGGTTAAAGTCAGCTGGTGAGTTTGTTTAGACTATGCACTATTATGTGTTGTGTGGGGAAACCTGTTACGCACACCTTTCTGCTGTGTCAACAATTTAGGTGAGTTCAAGCTTCTTAACTGAATTCAATCCATTGACCCCCCTCCCTCCCTTCTTCTCCCTCCCTCCCTCCCTTCCTCCTTCCCTCCCTCCCCACCCTGCCCCGCCCCACACACACACACAAACACTCTTGTGCTCAACCATCTGCTCCCAATCTCAAACTGATCTGCACCAAACAGATACCATGTTATCTCTACAGGTAACAGGTGTTCCTCTGTAAGTCTCTGTGTGATTCCTAATTGATATTTCTGTGCTATGTCTTCTATTGTTGCCTTATTTTTAGGCATCCTCTGACATTTCAAAAGCTCACTAGCTTCTAGCTGGATTTATTTCAATGTAAATGTTGTTTTTTTCTTTCAGAAGGGATTACAGATAAGGGGGTAAGAAAAGGATAGAGGGTGAAACCAAAGAGGATGACAGAGATGTCTGTGGCCCCGCATGCCCCCGATTAGTTTAGTTTTTTGATCGGCCCTTCTACTCATAATGCACCCACAAAAAAGCAGTGACACTAAGTACAATCCCATACTAAGCCTCAGAGTTTTGCCTGTCCGTCCAGAGTTCTCATTGGTCCCTGTCTGTTTTTCCAGACTCTAGCAGGCTGTGGGGAGGCTCAGAGAATCACAAGTCCTTTGAAAAATCTTTAATAACAAACAAAGAAGAAGCACATAAGCATATGTTAGCACATAATTATATATCTATAGTTATTGTATCCTTAAATAGCCAGCTGCGTAGCTGAAATAATACACTAAATTGTCCTCAAATGTTAATACAAATTAGGCAAAGTTAATGATAAAATGGTTATAAACTTGAATTTTTTTGGGCAACACTTGTAGCCTAACAACCTGATTGTTATTCATATGCCCTGCAGGGTGGAAAACTGTCATGGTCCATATCTTAGAAAACTTCCCTTAATTATAAGGATTTCAGTGCCTGAGCTTGGCTAATGTGCTTACCAAATAGTTACACATCTCCTTTCTGATTACAAACTGTTAGAGTTAGAAACATATATTAACAAATATTCCAAAGTTACCAGGTATAAATCTCAACCTTAAACATAAATTACGCATCTGTGAAAGTCACAGGATGACATATTCTGTATTGAGTAGTAGAATCTGAAATGCAAATGTGTTAAAGCCATCTCTCAAGCTTACCACTAATGGTGTTGTTCAGATCAGGGTTTGGGATCTCTGGCCTTTCCTTTTTCTTCTCAGGGGTAGGGGAGTCAAGGTTATCATCATAACCTTCATTAACACAACCGTCGGATTTATCCCATGTTACTGTTGAGGATTTTTGAGGAGGTAATTTCACCTGTAGGTCTACAGGATCTTCAACTTCGGTAAATTTAGGGCGGAGATCGTCGCCTTTAATGGTTTTGTTCAACCGCTCTGACAACTTTCTTGCCAACTGCGCAAAACTACTCTTCTTTTTTATAGAGCTGTAAAAATCATCGTCCGACGAGACTTCAATGTTGCCGATGAACCACATGAGCCATAGAGCCAGACTACTGAAAATAATCAGGGAACCACTGTAAATTAAGAAATCGCCGTAGAACCTGCCTTTGATTCGCACATTGGCAAATATGCCAACAAATAGAACAATCAGGCCAATGACATCAAAAACAAACGCAAAAAAAAATAGCGGCAAACACCTGCCGATACATGTTTGCCCCATTCTTCCAGATGGAACACCTATAATAACGGAGGATGCTCGAGCTCCTTTACCTGTACATTGAAACGACGCACAGCAGAGGAGCCGCCCTATGACGTCGCCACATGGTAACTTAATACAAACTCTACTTTTGAAAGTGCTGTGTTTTCTAAGATTTGAGGCATCTAGTCACATTTGTGACAATTGCACATAGTTAATTTCCATTAGCTGCGTGTTTGTACGCTGTTATTAAATGTATACATGTTAATAAATTAAGGACCAGTATTTGGATATAGACAATACATTCAAGTAAAATCACATGGTGGCATTGAGACGTCATTCTGGAGGTGTCATGGGTTCACATCAAGGAAACATCCTAGATGGGGGGTGCCCACTTGAAAACCCCAATGAAATTAATGCTCTCAACCCAAATCCATTCTTAAATTAGTTTTTGGAGTGCTCATCTTGGAATATGGGATAATGGATAACGTTGTATCGTGTGTATTTTGAAAAATTGCATATTCAGTATAACAAAAAACATGTTTATAAGCATCCAACAACATTCCCATACCTAAATAATTCTGTCTTACAATATATATGGCTTAGCTTTGATAAAATAGATATTTTAAGATGTTTGTTTTCAAGCAATTTACATTTGTGTTGTTGCTTGATGCAAATGACCCACATAGTGTGCACTCTGACACAAATATTTTTCTATTCAATTTGACTGTCAAATATCCTTCCACCTTGACAAGTCATAGGACACTTCAAAACAGGTGTACCACCCAAAACATAACCACTGTCCTCAACTGACACTGTTTAATGTACTTTAAAGTAAGATATTGAATTCAAATGCACTTAGTTAATATGTATTAAGTTGTGCAGTCAACCAACATACTCACTACCAAATCCTACCAAATTCAGCTTCTTCACAGTTATTTTTGCTCAAATTTGCTCCACATTTGACAATATGATTACGTTGGTCACAAAAAACTCACAAGGCTTTAAAAAATTTTGACTTATCTGGAAATTCCAGACCAGACATCAGACACCTGTTTAAGTGGTTAGCAAACATTTCAATGGATAAAGGTAACACAATTAGTAACAGAACCATTCCACTGTTTTCAACCAATTAACCAATGCATTATATTCATGAACGACTTAACTATTAATTTCAGTATTATGCTATTTTATTTTTCATCTTAATGGGCAGCAAAAATAAGGAATACGTTTCACACAAAACAAAAACCAAAGTATCGGAACAAATTGTCCATACTATTTTTGTGGGCAAGGTTAATTTAGGTGAGGATGTAATAAGTCATTACTAATGACTAACGGTAAACCATTGACACTCAAACAGCAATATCCAGAATGCTGGCATTTCACTACCAACAGGTCAACACTGTTTTTATTTTTTATAAATGCTTCACATGTCCCTCAAATACACATTTAAAACTTAAATCACTTAAAATTATATTGGTTTGAATCGCCTCTTAAAAGTTTAATTAGGCCATGCAGGGGGTTGTATTGTAAACCTGTTCCGTCAGAATGAATATATTTTTATTGCACCTGTACTAATTTGAGTGCCCAATTAAATCACATTGTGGCTGTCAGAAGTAATAATGTTTTCCAAACTTTATGACCTGTGTTCTATGTAGATTTATAGTAGGGTAGACTGGGGATGATTGTGACTGGGGACGGTTGCAACAATTCTTATTCCTCCAAGCAGAAACATGAAAGAGTGATGGCACGCTTACTGCACATGCTCAGTTGGACCCTCCCCTGACTTTTTTATTCAAATAAATACTGTGAACTACATGTCATATGTAATCATCTGAGAGAAATACAGAAAGTGTTGAAACCGTTTCCCATACCGTTCAAACGTTTCAGGCAGGTGTGAATAAAATGCTTTAAAGTAATAATGCTTTTCAAAAAATATAAATGTTTATTGTTTATTGTTTTAGCAATTAATAAAATGCTATAAAACATCTATATCAAATCAATATTTGGTCTGAACACCCAGTGGCTTCCAAACAGCATCCCCAGCCTGAAACGTATGCACTGTACTGTAGATCTAAGTGATCAAGAACCACCTTTTAGAACAAACACACCATGGCGGGTTTGAATAGGGAAAGTTAAACTAAATAAAACAATTATGAATTAGGTATCCATCTTGAATATATATCAATCAACATAAGTATGACTGATCAGTGAAGAATGTTTCAGAAGAGCCTAATGGATGTTGCTGCACAGCAAATGGAAGTGACAGCAATTTAAGTAGTATGGCTTTAATTATTTATTCCCTTGTTGAAACCACAAAACATTACATCAATACTCAGTCCCTTTGGTTTGTAGAAATCCGTCTTCTCAACAGTCTTGTTGCTATGTGGAGTTAGAATTAGCTTTGTGCTCTGTCCTGCCACACAAGAGCATGACGCCTGCTTCTTTATATCTCTCATAAGTCATGTCTTTTAAAATGGAGTTATGCCCTTTATAATCATGCACAATTTGCACTGACTGAGACAAGACCAGAATGGACAGTGGCATAAAATGTTATCTTTCTCGTTGAATGCAATTAATCAGATAGCACCATAAATATGCAGTGTTCGTGCAGCAAATGTCCATCTTCATCAGCCATGCTACAAAGTGATCCATTTATCGAGCGTTTCTCACTCTCCGAGTCCTTAGACCCACACGATGTGCTTTGGATGCTTAGAAAAAACAGAGTTTGACAATGCTGTCCAATGACGTCACAGGTTATAGAGGGGAGGCCTGTAGTAGCTGAGGGGCCTCTTCATGGTGGCCTGCTTCCTGTTCTCCTTAGTGATAGGGATCAGCACCACACCCACCACAAACACCATCATCCCGATGGACAGCAGGGCGGGACCCAGGATGTTGGTGATCTTCCTGCAGTGGCCTGCAAAGTACAGCCCACTGATGATGGTGCCACAGAGGAGAAAGCTGCCCCCAGTGGACATCAGGTGGATGGGGAACCAGTAGATCTCACTGGTTTTCCTTTTGGCTAACTCTTGGGTCCAGACGGACTCGCTGCGGGAGAGGCTGAACACAGTGCTCTCTGTGCGGCTTGGGGGGGTGAGCTGGTCCCGGGACAGGGACAGGGTGCACTCCCCCAGGGGGATGTTCTCTGGGCTTCCTGGCATGGCCTCCACTCTCTGCAGCTCAGTCTCTGCATTGGAGAGGTACACCCAATGGGAATTGGCTACAAAGATTTGAAATCCTAAATGTGTTTCCTTTTGTAGGTAAACTACGTGGTAAAACCCTTAAGTAGATAGTTGTCAATAGTCGCTGTATTTTTGTCTCTCTTACTGGGATAGATTAGAGAATTATAGTTTTAGTGTTACAGCAATATAGTATTATAGTTATATAATACTGTATATAATATATAATATTAATAGATGATATAATATGATATTATAATATATAATATATAATAGAGCTTTTATGAATTCAGCCAGGTCAATCTAGCCCCTGCCAAAAAACTATGACAATACCTTACATTTATTTCTAAATAATTCTGGGAATGATATTGTTTGTAAACACAGGATTAAGTAAAAAACACTTTTTAGTGGACACTCTAGTAAGACATCCTTTTCTACAATTAGTTTACAGTAACAACCAATAAATACATGTTAATTACTGGATGTACGGTACATCACATTTTCACACAACCATTGTGGTTTTCAAAAGTCAGTAATGAGAAGCCTCTGAAAGATGGCACCACCAACAAATAACATACATACTTTTTTACATAAACTTGTATATCGCGAACATACTTTGATATTCATAGACTTCTTATCTTGACACGCCCTTAGTCTCCCATTTCATAATTACATCATACAAATCAAAGAAAAGCATAAAGTTAGTGTTGCCCCCACGCTTCTATGTGTTTGCCCTATTGAGAATATCTCCTTACAAGTATCCTGGTAATTTTAGACAGAGAATAATACTGTACCTGTTAAATCTGTTGGCAGATACTACAGGCTTTCCATGCGACTGACAGTTGGTGTAAATCTGGTGACCATCAACACAGATTAAAAAAAAAGCAAAAATGTAGTTAAAACTGCTGGAATGTTGATCATGTGGAGTCGACACGTTTTCTGTTGTTTTGACTCCAAACCCTCCTTCTGAACCAACACCCAGCCTTCCTATGCTCGTTCCATCTCCTCAGAAGTGTTCCTCAGCATTGATCCCAGAATGCCCCACTCGTCTGCAGTGGCCATCATTACGAGGGGATGATGCTTCCTGTGAAAGGGGCTTGCCTTCCCGTCTCTGGAGAGTTCTCCCAGACATCCCAGTGGTGAGCTCAGACCTCCACCCATACCCGGACATCACAGTGGTGAGCTCAGACCTCCACCCATACCCGAACATCTATTTCTCTCAAACCTTTGACACTTGTCGGAATCCTCTTGCTGGCAGTCAGGGCGTTGCCTTTTGCACTAAGCACCTTTGATGACTAGTTCAAAGAGAGAGAATAGTTGTCCAGAAAGGCTACACAATTGTTATTGATCTTCAGGTTCCCTGGAGCAATTATGTGAATGTTGTATTGTTCGGTGACCAAGAGATCAATGCAATCTGACGTATTGTTATGTGGGAAATGGATGGAAGTCTATGGGTGTAACTATTTCTTGTTGTACCAAACGTCTCCTCCTGCTTCATATGACTACAAGCCTTTATGCCGTCTGAAAAGCTAGCAAGTGAGAAAAGCACATTTTTCCGTCTTCTTATATTCCTCTGTCTCGGTAGTATGTGTAATTATGAGTAGCTTTGAAAGGAATACCGTTTAGGACTATTGATTGGAATATGATATTACAGTTTAACATCGTTAGGGCCGTCTAATAGCTAAGTAGGAGGGAAAGTGCCTCATCCAAACTGCCTATCATTCGAGTAAACAATTTCTCAAAGACTAATATTTGATTTTTGTGTTTTTTCAGAGACTGACATTTTTATTGTTAATTTCAGTAGAATAAAGTGGTTATGATTGAGTTATTTGAAATTATAAACTGTAACAGGGGCCTTTGAATCACTAACTTGGGTCTGAAGTTTGTTCTCAAAACATCTGTATCATTTTTTTTATTAATTATGTACCCCACCCATGAACCTATTGTAATCTAATATAAAAAAATTATGATTTTTGATAAATTAACAAATAATTTTTAATGCTCGAGAGAAGATAATGTTGGCAATATAACATATAACAATTGTTTTTGGTTAGTTGTTTTAAATGGGACACTTTGACTTTTAAAATTGATTGATTGTAACATGTAATTGAAACCACCAGAGGGCAATGTTGGTTTTATTATTGCACAGTATGCCTTGTTCAGCTCATTAATAATTGCCGTAACATATTTGAGCTTTTATTGTACTAAACCCTTTACTTTTTGCACACTCTGTTGTGTTCTAGACTAAAATACAAATTAAGTTTTTGCCATCAATGTTTACAAATAATCTATTTTTTAGAACTTTATAGAAACATTTGGGAGAAATAGTAGCTTGGATACTTCTTGGTAAGTCTCTAAAAGCTTTGTAATATGTGTTATCAAATATATTTAATGTGTTCATTTTCTCCTGTTCTTCCTGTCATTTCCCCTCAATATTTGTCGAATTGCATAAGGACATCTGCTGCTGCTTATCATCTGGTCTCTCTGCAGATGCTTTTTCATGTTTGAAGCCTGGATTTGGTTAGACTATCAGCAAGGTCATACATTTTGTTCTGTAGGTACTTCTGTCTTCAGCTGTGTTAATCCTTACTTAAACTATTTGCATGAAGTTGCTTCCATGATGCTTCAAGTTAGGACGAGCAAAGCTTTTGAACTCAGAGTATTTATATCCCTAGTCTTTCAGAGTGTGTCAAGCGTTGTTTGGCAAACTCCAGGCCTGCTGTTATAAACTTTTTACCCAGCAATGCCCATGTCCAGCCACTCTTTCTGAAAGACCTGATTGATCACGTACTTCAGAGACAGTTGTCCTACCGATGTGCGTAGCTTTGTTATAGTTATGACTGACTAAGCCTCTTCTTGAAGCTCTGTTATAGTTATGACTCACTAAGGCTCTTCTTGAAGCTCTGTTATAGTTATGACTAACTAAGACTCTTCTTGAAGCTCTGTTATAGTTATGACTGACTAAGACTCTTCTTGAAGCTCTGTTATAGTTATGATTGAGTTCTGGGTTACCTGTCTGACTAAGGCCCTAATTTGGTCAAAAACTAAAGACTGATATTCTCATTATTATATATATATATACATTATGTATATAAAAGCAATGTTCCTACTAAATGTCTCCTTACATAGCTCCTTGTAGCAAACTAATGGACTAATACATGCAATGAGAGTGCTATAAGGAGTTTAATCCTTCTTGAATGATCATTCAATTTAGTTTGTAATTGGTAGTATGTCTTTGAGTGTAATTGTGTCTTGAAAACCCAAAATGAGCCTCTAAATTTGCTCAACTTACAATAAAGCATTTAGTGAAAGGAAGAAAGAAAATCTAATAACTTCTTAGCTCAATACTTCAAAGAATGTCAACTTCCCACGCAGCATTGTGCTGAATGCAGTAAACGAGTAAATACGCTTTGCCAGAGAAAACAGAGGATGTTGAGGACATGCCCTTGCTTAGTATCATGCTTGAATACTAATCCTGTACACGTTTGGTGCCAACGCTTTGTAGTTAATTAATGGTTTAGTGAAAACTTTGCCTGTCTCATACAACAGAAACAATTATCTTGACACTTGAACGCTGTGTAAAATTATCTCTGATCCGAATAGATTGTTTTTGTTATATTTCAGTCCACTTATATTTCAGTTCACTCATTTCATCTAGCTTTGCCAGGCAGTCAGATTGAATGAGTGAATTCACTAAAGTTGTTCACACAGTTGATAAAAAAATTATGACATTTTTGCTGACATTTCACAGTAGGCTTCACTGTAATGGACACCATAACGGTCACCATGACAGTGAAAACAATGACCGTTCTTTTGTATGAGAGGTGAAAAAAGAGTGTACTATCCAGGCATGATAGAAAAAAATATATAAATATCCATCCATTAGCTATACCGCTTATCCTATGCAGGGTCGCGGGGGGGCTGGAGCCTATCCCAGCCGACACAGGGCGAGAGGCAGGTTACACCCTGGACAGGTCGCCAGTCTATCACAGGGCTGACACATAGGGACAGACAACAACTCACACTCACACCTACGGACAATTCAGAGTCACCAATTAACCTGCGTGTTTTTGGACTGTGGGAGGAAACCGAAGTAACCGGAGGAAACCCACGCAAACACAA
>JAVQIZ010207868.1:0-36545 GCA_036023535.2 Galaxias brevipinnis
CTTTTTTTTTTTTTTTTCTAGGGGGTTTTCAATTTAAATGGTTTTGCTTTCGTGGTTTTGGTGGTGCGTGTCTTTTGTGAGGTGGTTTGGCCCGGTGCCCCCCCCCCCCCCCCCCCCCACTGTTACTTTCCATCCCTCACCTCATCGGTCCGTCATTAGCACTGCAACCATCTCCCGCCGTCCCCCTGCCCCTGTCTCCTCCCACCGCTGCACCGCGCCCGGTCAATCCTCCGTTAAGCCTACAGAATGAGAACCTCCTACGTGGAGCCAACCCCACAGGGGGACCCACTCTCGTCTGTCTCCACACACGAGCAGGACGAGCCGGCGAGTTGTTGCGGTCACACGAGTTAACGTGCAACGGCTTTCCCTCCAAACCCGAGACCTTCTCCCTAAAAGGGCAGAGTTCAGAGCTCAACGGGGGCCCGGCGTGTTTTGTACCGTAGCACAGGAAAGAATGTGCGCTCCCGTGAGTGTGTGTGTTTGGCAGTGCGTGTGTGTGTGTGTTTGGCAGTGCGTGTGTGTGTGTGTGTGTGTCGGCGCCCATGCGCGCGCTTGGATGGTTGCATTACCGACTAATTAGATAGACACGTTTTGGGAATGCTGTTGTCTTAGGTAGGGGCTTATCCTCACCGCATACCCTCAAGAGTGACAATCGCCTTCTTTTTGTGTCCCGTCTCCCCCACCTCCCCTCTCCCCCCCTCTCCCCCCCCCTCCCTTCCCTCTCCCTCCCTCCCATTCCTCTGGATCACATTGTGATGAACTTATAAGCTCACTGCGGCGTGGTTAGAGATGTGAAGCAGAGCCCACCGGCTGATCCTGCCGTCCAATAAGCGTCCAATGAGCGCCCTGTGAACAATCACGCTGATTATTTCAGTATGAACTGAAGTAGGAGTCTCTGGTGGACAGATGCCTTGTTCACACGCGCCACGTTGTCCGACGAAAACTCCTTTCGTTTTTGCTCTCTCGACCAACACTCAGTGACTAGTTGTTGGTGATTCAAATGCAGCTCGTCAGTGCATAGCTGACATTTAAGTCATTTTGGTCGCTTTACTGGGAAACTAACCAAAGCGTTCGTATGTTCTGCTTATTGACAATTTTTTTTATGTATTTTTTACCAGTACGCCAACCTATTTGACCCTGCGGTGGTCCTGAATCAGCTCAGGTATTCTGGGATGCTGGAGACAGTGAAGATCCGCAGGGCTGGTTTCCCTGTCCGCAGAACTTTTCAGGACTTCTACACCAGGTAACAAAACAGGTCACTACAAATGACCATCCGTATCAATCTGGATGAATGTCTGTAATGGGGCCTCCTGAGTGCTATTCTTAAAGGGGAGTGTGCGTGTGTATGTGTTTGTGCCTGTGTCCTGCGCAGGTACAAGATGATCCTAAAGGACAAAGGCCAAAGGTCAGAAGACTTGAGGAGGAGCTGCACAGAGCTGCTCACTCTGCATGACAAAAGGCAGACAGCATGGCAACTGGGGAAGACCAAGGTTGGTGAAGACCCACATACACAGAGAGACACACACACACACACACACACAGAGAACACAGAGAATAAGCCATTTATTCAATTGATTTGGTTGCCTATTCGAATACCGGAGAGAAAAAAAGCCAGCTCTGTAGTCTCCCATGTAGACAGGCCGCAGCACAGCTGAGCAGGAGAGGGATCGGGTGAAATGTCAGCTAGTTTTCTGTGTAAGCCCTGTGCCCTCCCTCCACAGCCGGCCTAGGTAAATGATCCCCCCTCCCTTTGGAAGCACACTGAACTGGATTTGCACTGCATTGTCTTGAAATTCAATATGGTCTACTGCATTACCATCATCGCGCCGCACGGCCATTGTACTGTGTAGCACGACAAGCTTACATGGAGCACAGCCGCGTAGAGAACCGTGGGGAAACGTTTTGAGCGTTTTTTGTAAAATAACAAGAAAAATCATGTTGTGGCTTTCCTGTGACGGCTCAGGATTTGCAGAAGCTGTTAATGTGTAATTTCCTTTTGGGTTTGACCTGACTCTCTGTTACGTTGTGGTCAATTTACTGTCCCTCTGTTCACAAGCACAGTGGTACATTGTTACCACAAAAAGTCGACCATGATAGCTTTTACACACACACACACACACACGCACACACACACACACACACTGGGCTGCACAAGACTTAGACCAGGGGTAGTCTACATGGACCGACTTTCAACTACAGACAACCCAGTGGATTGTTGTGTGTTTGAGTGTGTGTGTGCATGTGTGTGTGTGTGTGTGTGTGTGCGCGCGCGTGTGCTCGCGCGCAGGCACAATAGAAGGCTCCCTTAGCATGGTGGTTTGATTGCTATCTGCAGGGATAAGACAGAGCAGTGTGTCTGGGGGGAGCAGTGTGATGGGGTGGGGGGCAGGGCGGGGTGGGGTGAGACAGGGCGGGTACAGGCCCTTCAGCTATGGCAGTCACAGAAAGGAGGAAACGGGGGACGGGGGGTGAGACGGGGCTCTTTGTGTCTGTCTCCACGGATAGTTGAACTTCTTTACTTTACGTCAAACGATGACCTCGGGCAGCACCCTCCGTTTCCTGTGTGAGCCGTGGCTCCGCTGACGTTCAGCTGCTGCAGGGTCCCTGTCTGTGTGGACTTTAGATGGCCTCTCCTAAGCATTCCTCTCAGGGTTTCAGCGGGCTGACAGGAATGAACTCCGTCCCCATCGTGCCTAATGTGGTTTTCCCGGGCTGTAATGTGCTTTCCTTTATGACTGACAACTATAAAACATCTCAGAGTTTTGTGGTATGTCGAGACTAGGTTTAAGATAGTTGAAGGCATGAAAATAATACTGAACATGAATGAATGTGTGAGTGAGCAGGACACACATAGACACATTATTATGTACACAAATGTAAACCAGCGGTGCCATCACGCCTGCATGGTTCTTCAGCTGGAGAATAGCCCTATTGTTCTGTCCAGCATGGGTCAGGGTCGGATAGCTTCAATTTGCGTCCAGCCAGTCACAGCTTTCTCTTGCTCCCAGGGTCATCTCTACACAGGCAGGCTTCAGTTAACTCTGCCTGCCTACCTGTAAGCCAGCCGAGTGCCTTTCTAGCGATCGTAATGTTTGCTCAATTTAAAGCTGCCATGTCTGTGTGTTTACAGTAAACACCTGTAAGTGCACTTGGAAGTGACTGTGGTGTGGGTCATACCCAGGGTCTGTGTGTTTTTTTAAATGGCAGAGGTCAATGTTTGCATCAAAGCAAAAATATTAGGCTATGGCCTGACTTGATTTTGGTGGGGGCTTGCACTTCCTGTTTAAAAACAATCTATGTGTAATTATAACCAAACTGATTGTGTAAGGAGGAAGTGCGGTACCAGGATCGTGTTCTGCGAGGTGGCGCTGGAAAGACTAGGTGTGTGTGTGTGTGTGTGTGTGTGTGTGTGTGTGTGTGTGTGTGTGAGACGGGGGAAGGATGTGGACGATGGGGGAAGTTTCCTCCACATGGTGAGCCACCGAACAGGGGGGACTGCAGCTGTGGGCCTTTTGATTAGTGGAACATCTGGGAACTGAAAGCATGACACACACACCCACCCACCCACACACACAATCACACATGCACACACGCACACACACACACACACCCCGCACACACACGTCTTTCCCACACGATGGTTCACCACTGTGATTGTCTTTTCGTTAGTTGACACCGTCAGTCACATTGCAACACAAATTCTGCTTGACATGCTTGCATAATAGCACATGTCAGTTCTTTGTCTTAACCTTGGCTTGTGTTTGTTTGAGTCGTGACATGTCATTGTCATGTGAAATGAGATATTCCCCAACTTTCATAGTGCCATGTCGAGTGTCATTGTCAAAGACCAGGAGCTCTCTCTTGTGCTCTGTTTCAAATGTGTTGTTCAAAAAGGTCCAGGAGTGAGTAAAGACTTAAGTCAGCGCAGCCGAAGGAGGAAGTAAAGAGTTAACAGAACGACAGTGCAGAACTCTCTTTCTCTTCTCTGCCTCCTTCCTTCATGAGGGCAAGAAGGGGTGTGGCTTGCTATCTGGATGCCAGCCACCCTTCCTCTCTCCCTCTCTCTCTCTCTCTCTCTCTCTCTCTCTCTCTCTCTCTCTCTCTCCTTCACTCCCAGCCACCCTCCCTCTCCGTGTCTCTCTGCCCGAGCACGTCAGTTGAGCCAAGAGCAGCAGCAGCAGCAGCAGCAGCAGGGACTAGGGAGGAGGAACTCAGGAAAAGACTCCACAGCACAATGAATCTCTGCAGTGCTGGGCTCATCGTCTCAGGCTCCGCTGTGTGCACGGCTGCACTGTCGCAGGGAGAGTAGCCCGCTTAGCACAGTAGCCTTTAGCGTAGCCAGCCCCGCCGTGAGGGACGCAGGCTGAACACAGACGCCGTGTCAAGCACAGGCCTCCTAACGGACTTCGTCTTCGTCTCGACAAAAAAAAAAAAGAGGAACTAATCCACTCCTCCCTCCTCCCTTTTTCTGCACCCCCCTCTACCTCCACCGCACATCCCCCCCCACCACCACCACCCCCTCGGTGTGCACGGTGGCGCTGTGTGTTCCGCAGGTGTTCTTGAAGGAAGCCCTGGAGCAAAGCCTGGAGAAGGAGAGGGATGATGTGCGGCGCGAGGCTGGCATGGTGATCCGCGCCCACATTCTCAGCTATGTGGCAAGGTGAGTGGCAGGAGATGGGGGGGGGCTAGGGGGCGCCGAAGGCGGACGGTTTGTTGGTGAAGGTTGTTTTGAACGATACGTTAATATTTACTGGTTACTTTATTGTGGTATTACTTTTATTACTGCTAAATACTTTAGGACATTCTTCTGTTGTATTAGACTTGTGTTGTCGTGTGTTGTTAGTGTAATTGTGTACTTGGAATGGACCTGAATGTTTTAGAGAACAGATGGGGTAGGGAAGGGGGATAGAGGGTTTTTTGTTTTCCTGTTAGGTGGTTTGGTGCTTTTTTTCCCCTTTTGGGCCTGACACTGAGGTCATGAGTGAATCACGTATTATCTTATCTTGCTTTCTAATAATAACTGGCACTCCATGAAAAGTCGGTCTTAATAATTGATGGCGTCCATTTATACCCTCTAAGGAAATGCACAGCTTATCTTGCTATTTTCAGATTTGTTTACTTTATGCATGTCTACTTTCAGTTTGTTTTTTCTGAATGAATGATTATTTCCTGAGAATGTATTTCAGTCTATTGTTAAAAAAAACTCAAACTTTGCACGTTTTGTCTTCCATGCTTCATGTGATTTACACAACATTAATTTGAAATGTCTCGCTCTCTGTCTAGAGGTGTGATTTACCATCCATATCGGCTCATGGCCTCACTTGTTCTCCAGGGACAGAACATCAATCTCCCTGGTGGTTGAGGCATTTGCATAGTTCCACCCCCAGGAATGTAAACTTGCCTGGCTTTACGTTAAGGTCACGCACGTACTAAATACATAGTACATACTCTAGGGCTCAGTGGGCAGAGCATGGTGCTGACATTGCACAGGTTAAGTTCAATTCCCCCCAAGGCCACCCATGCTGAAGGTGTTTTCCTTGGATAAGCCATTCTACGTATATTATTATACATGACATATATGGGCAGAGGACTCTGAGTCGTGTGGTCGTGAAGGGATCGTTGGACCTACCAGGCAGGAGACATAAGGGCAAAATCATTGTGTGTGGTCCTGAGGGAGGTGTGTGTGTGTGTGTGTGTGTGCACGCATGTGTGCATGTGTGCATGTGTGTGTGTGCGCGCGTGCGTGTGTGTGTGTGTGTTTGTTGGCGCGACACGAGAGGTCTAAGCACAGCTGCCATGTCAGCTTACCACATAACCACACTGGCACAGCATCAAATCAAGTTCTAGACATTGTGCAATTTACAGTATATGGTGGCGCTAAAGCGGAGCGCCTGTAAGTCTTGTGATAAGCCAGTATGTGTGCTTTACAGCCCGATTTCCTCACAGTCAGAGGTACTTTGGTTGACGGTTGCAAAACGCTGTGGGCAGCCAGTCATCTTGTTGTGCCTCCCCCCTCCCCTCCCATAGGAAGCACTATAAGAGGGTCTTGTCCAGCACCGTCACCATCCAGAAGAACTACCGGGCTCACTTCTGGAGGCGGGTGTTCCTGCGGCTGCGCTCGGCCGCCGTGGTCCTACAGAAGCACCACCGCGGGCAGCTGGCTCGGAGCCTCCACCGACAGCTCCAGGAGGAAAAGAGAAAGCGAGAGGAGGAGGAGGAGAGGAGGAAGAGGGAAGAGGAGGAGCGGAGGCGAGTAGAGGAGGAGAGGAAGAAGCAGGACGAAGAAAGGAGGAAACAAGAAGAGGAAATGAGGCGCAGGGAGGAGGAGGAGGAGGACCGACGGAGGATATTGGAGGAGGAGGTGAAGAGAAGAAAGGAGGAAGAGGAGTTAAGGGGAAAGGAGGAGGAGCTGAGGATCATTCATGAGAAAGAGATCATGAAAAGGTATGACATGTCTACCCATCAACACAATTATTATTAGCCAACTAGCTCAGGCTTTTCATCTAAGTGTGACACAAATGCAGTACTTATTACATTATCTATTTCTACTCTACTTTAGGAACTCTCTGGAGCCGAGTTTAGCTCATATAAAGGTAAACCATAATATTCTACCTCTCCTCATATACTTTATTCAATCTAATGTGTTAGCTTTGAACACGTGTAATGGTACACTTAATTGAGGAAAATACAATATCCATGATGTACGTCTTGTTTATTTTTACACTTAAAAAAAGAGATTAAGTTAATCAAATCTTATAAAAGATTTTCCTCTCTCTCTCTCTTCCCTACCTCTCTTGTCCCCACACATTCTCTCTTTCTCTCTTTCTCTCTCCCCCTCTCGCCGCCTCCTTCCTTGCCCTCCTGTCTCTCCCTCTAGCAGAAGGAGCAGTGTGCTCCTCTCAGCCCCGGGCTTGGCCACACCTCCTCCGAGGAGGAGAGCCGTCAAATGGAGGAGATCCTTCGCCTGGAGCGGGAGATCGAGCGCCTGCAGCGGCAGCAGGAGGACGGCGTGTCTCTCCTGGGCGACGCCTCCCGTGAGGAGCTCCGCCAGAGGAGGGACGCCGAGATCTACCGGCTGGAGAAGGAGGCCTCCCGCGTGGCCACCGAGTTCCTGGACCTCCTGGACTTTGGGGGCCTGGAGCCCTCCCTGTCCAGCGAGGAGAACCTCCACGACCCCGCCGACTCCACCGCCCCGCTGGCCGAGGAAGAGGTGGACGAGGGCTTCCACGCTGAGGAGGAGCCCGTCCCACTGCCGGACCTCCCTCCCCCCGCCAGGGTGCCGTTGGACCGGGACATCTTCCAAAGTGTCCCCCCACCGCCGCCTGCCTTTGCAGAGGGGCTGCTGACCACCTCCACCTCCTCCTCTACGGTCCCCGCCAACATCTCTACCATCACCACCAACGGACCGGACCACCAGCCTATTCACATCCACACTCCCACTGCCCCCGGCCCGGCCGCCCTCACCAACGGAGACAGCCCCCGGCCCCCACTGAGTGCCAGCGGCGGGGGTCCAGACGCCGTGGACGAAGAGCCGCCCCTCGGCGTCCCTCCTCCGGACACGGAGTCCGACTACGACCAGGAGGAGTACGAGGAGGCGCAGGGGAGCTCGGGGGACGCGGCCAGCACCAACGACGGCCACGGCACGGACGAGGAGGTGCTCCGCGAGTCCTCCTGCACCCAGAACAGCCTGGACTCCTTCAGAGGGAGCTCTGACTCGGTAAGGGGTGGAGGAGGTGGGGGGGGGTTGAGAATTCACCTGGCTCTAGTTCCACCGGTCTCTACACGTCGCCTCCCTGTCTTTGTTTTATTTATAGCCTGCACGTATTGTCCTCGCTCTCCGGCTCTTCTATGGCTCGGCCTAGCAGAAAGGCTTCCCACATGTCTAGACACATGGAATAAAACACGCCATCACAGCCACTACTTCCTCGGGCCGTTAAGAGGAAACACGTCTCTTGGCTGCGTCCTCATCGCACGTTAAAGCATGAATCTGCTCTTTGCTTGTTACAACACTCACTCCCCGTGGGGGATTATAGTACAAGACTCTGGCGATGCTGTTGTTGGCATAGCCGCAGTGTGCATGCGAGTGTGTTCCCAGATACTGCCAGTCAAGCGGAGAGCTTGGAGGAAACATTGTCAGTTCAGCAAAATGATTGTCTCTGTGTTTGTGTGTGTGTGTGTGTGTGTGTGTGTGTGTGTGTGTGTGTGTGGTTAGAGATACTGATGACCAGGGTGAGATGAGGCTAGGATTGTGGGGTCTGTGGGCTTTGAATGGCAGTTAAATCACTGATGTGGGGGAGATACAGGATCCAGCAGTAGAATCCCTCCACTTCACCCTCAGAAGAGTTGTGATTAAAATGAATAAAATCACTTTTTTTATCACATGGCATATATGAACTCATATATGTAAACACAAATACTCAAAAAATAACTGCCCATGCTTTAGAAAATATTATGCAAATGTACATTTTAACTTTACATTATGTGTTCTTAAACCCAGAAAACTCTAACTTGCCTATTTGGAATTACAGTTTTTTTTATGACAATGAGATTCTCTGATACTAAATGAACGTGCTTGTGCTTGATGTTTCAGTTCATCGACAGTGACGAGGACAACGATGGCTACGTGGACACCGATGAGGAGGTGTCCAATGGAAGAGTCCACCTGCTCAATGGCAGCGGCCCTCCATACTTCCACAGCTACCTATACATGAGGGGTGAGTAGGCGGTCCAAGTGCCTGCTCGACAGGCAGGCCTATGTTTCAGCTCCACTCCATACACTGCACATGGAGTTGAGTGTTATATCCTACAGTAGAATATGTAGCAATCTAGAACATCTACATTTGCTCCTGATTTTGACATTTATTCGTAAACGCTACCTCTTTCATATTTGATTGTTATTCGTACATGTTCCATGTTATTATGTGGGGTTCATTGTTGTATATTCTACAGCATGTGTTCGGTCTCTCCTCTTGTTCTCTTCCCAATCCCTTTCCTTTTTTATTTCAGGGGGCCTGATGATCCAGTGGCGAAGACGTTGGTGTGTATTGAAAGACGACACCTTCATGTGGTTCCGGGCCAAGCAGGACTCGCTGAAGTCCGGTTGGCTCTACAAGAAGGGAGGCGGAATGTCCACGTTGTCCAGGCGCAACTGGAAGATGCGCTGGTTCGTTCTGCGCGAGTCCAAGCTCATGTACTTTGAGAACGACAGCGAGGAGAAACTCAAAGGAACTATTGATGTCCGCTCAGCCAAGTAAGAACCGCTCTCATTTCTATTACACTGTGAACACTGTAGCTACCTCTGGGGATAAAGCTTGTTTCAATTAGAGATGTTCATATTCAAATTGCTGAGTTTCATTGCAAACCCCTAATTAGATACTGCTAACTCAAGTAACACTCTCTGGCACGTTTTAATAGTCAAACAAAAAGGTTTTGTATGCGCTCTGTCCAAAATGTTTTTATTTGTCTTTTTCACAGGGACATAGTGGACAACCATGAGAAAGAGAACGCTCTGAACATAGTGACTGAGGAGAGAACCTACCAAATCTACGCAGAAACCCCAGAAGACGCAAGGTAAATAAAGAGCCTCCAAAATACCGCTGCCCAGCACTGGATTCATATGTAAAATGCTACAGCGCTATATCGAGTATGTATGCCCACTGTAGAATTCAAATTGCTATATGTTTAGCGCCCTCTTGTGGCTATGTAAGGCTCTGTGTAGTGAGAGTGAAGTGTTGTTTTTTTTTACACTTGTCTTACATGTCTTTCCCTGTGCACTGATTCTGTAGTGGTTGGTTCAATGTGCTGAGTCGGGTCCATAGTGCCACCCCTGAACAGCTTATGGAGATGCACCACGAGCAGGCCAACCCAAAGAACGCTGTGGTAAATAACACAACTATCAGCCCCTTCATTGAAGGCCCCAATCCGTTATCTCTATTTTGCACTAAGGTTGCATAAAACCCTAACATTACCTTTATCCTCAGGGAACATTGGATGTCGGATTGATCGACTCGGTGTGCGCGTCGGACAATCCTGACAGGTTAGAATCCCTTAATCCGTAATGTAACATTTCACCTGAGCATTATTATGCCCGTTGGACTCTTATTTGGTGGTCACTAAGCTACACTACAAACATGGCTGTCTGTTTCTCCAGACCCAACTCGTTTGTGATCATCACGGCCAACCGGGTGATCCACTGTAACACTGACATGCCAGAGGAGATGCATCACTGGATCGGCCTGCTGCAGAAACCCAAAGGAGACTCCAAGGTCGACGGCCAGGAGTTTCTAGTCAGAGGTCAGCTGGGTTCACAGCATAATATTTATTACGGATATTGAAAGCGTATGAGATATATTCATTATTAAGGTTCAAATGTGTCAGCCGGAGTATGTGGTCATTTTGACTGGTTCAGTCCAATCACTTTATATACTTATTTGTCATAATCCCTTTTTCGGTCTAAGAATAATAAACATTGATGCATAGTGTCCGACGAGGTTTTAAGCAATGGCTCAAACTGGATTATAGTTCTATTTTTAATCTATGCTGTTTTTGATCGGTATTACCCTCCACCATCCAGGCTGGCTGCACAAGGAAATGAGGGCGGGAGCTAAGAGCAGCTCCCTGAAGCTGAAGAAACGCTGGTTTGTCCTCACCACTAATTCCCTGGACTACTACAAGTCTTCAGAGCGCAATGTCTCCAAGCTGGGAACCCTGGTCCTCAACAGTCTGTGCTCTGTCGTTCAGCCCGACGAGAAAATCTTCAAGGACACAGGTTAGTAGGAATGAAGACGTTGAGTTCGTTTTGCGACAAAAAAACGAAGTATCCCAACTCATGTTTACTTCCAATCAACGGAGGAATATGTATTTCAAAAGTGGGGGTTACACAGTTCATAGTTTGCGTTTCTCCAGTTTTTATGTTTATTTTCCGCCTGTTAAAAGTGTGCAATACCACATTGCCTTCTGAAAAGGTCAGGGTGACATGCCCCTCCCTGTAAATTATGCCCCTATTTCCAATGCTGGCTTGTTTTGCCCCCCAGGCTACTGGAACATAATAGTCCATGGGCGTAAACACTCCTACCGCCTTTACACCAAGATGTTGAATGAAGCCATGCGGTGGGCCTCTGCCATACAGGGAGCCATCGACACCAAGGTTCCCATTGAGACCCCCACCCAACAACTTATCAGGGACATCAAGGTAAAATGGTTGTTCTTGCCCACACTATTGTGTTATAGTGACTTTACATAGTTTAACTAGCGTCATCTACTGCAGCCCTGGTAAACAAGGAAACTAGATCATGTTGATTATGTGACGAATTTGTTAATGAAATGTCAGTAAAAGAGTGTCACGTCTAACCTTTGCGTAACACTAACCTCTGGATTTGAATGTAGTCCTTGTCAATTTCAGCTGCACAGGTCTTTACTGTGGACGCAAACTGTAGTTCAGAGAGGTACCTGGACCGAGCTCATTGTGCCCGTGTGGAGTGATATCTTTGCAGGCATCTGCCTCTTTAAAGGAGGTCTAGTTCCCATTCTGCTGTGTGCTGTGCCTAACCTCGTCTAGCGTCAGACTGTCGTGGCTGACCACTTGATTAGCTTATCAGATTTATGCGTGATGTTTGACTTGGTTTGCTGATGTCCGTTTTCGCTGTATGTATGTGATGCTGTGCCACACTATGGACACCATTGTGAATCGCGGGTGTTTCATTTTGAGCCTGTCGTCTGTGGCTGCAGGAGAGCAGTCTGAACGTGGAGGCTGTGGAGCAGACGTATTGGAGAAACCCCATTCTGAGATACACCCAGCATCCTTTGCACTCCCCATTACTACCTCTACCTTACGGAGACGTCAGTGTCCACTGTGAGTTTACCTGTCACCTAGGATGGAGAGCTACGGAGACGCATATTCCAGATTGCATCATTTTCCAAAATAATTGAAATGCATACAGCCAAAAGTCTGCCCCTTTCTATTGTCTTTGTAATGACATGTTTTCTCCCGCTCTCTCCCTCCTCCTGTCTGTCTCAGTGCAAAAGGAGAAGGGCTACTCCAGCTTGCAGGACGAAGCAGTGAAGATCTTTAACTCCCTGCAGGAGATGGAGGCTGTGTCCGACCCAGTGCCAATCATCCAGGGCATCCTTCAGACCTGCCAAGACCTGCGGCCACTCAGAGACGAGGTCTACTGTCAGCTGATCAAACAGACCAATCACGTCCCGCAGCCCAACTCTCCAGCCAACCGGGCCCACTGGCACCTCATGACCTGCATGAGTTGCACCTTCCTGCCAAGTCGAGGAATTCTACGCTACCTCAAGTTCCATCTCAAAAGGTACCGGACACTCCCCATGTCTTGCCCAACTGCTCCTTGGAAAGGGCTTTGATATACAGAATGTTGAAAGCTATACCTACAACTGAAATGGAAAGCAATGGTTCAGAATAACAAAGTTAAATAGTTGTATAAGGCAAGAGAGCCAGCCTAAACTGTATATGCATGGACTGGCTCGTCGTACTTGGATGACATTTTTTGTTGTTGTTGTTGCAGGATTAAGGAGCTGTTCCCTGGCTCAGAGATTGAGATGTTTGCCCACTTTGTCAGCGAGTCCCTAAAGAGGACCAAGGCCAGGGAGTACGTTCCCTCCCAGGAAGAGATCGTTGCCCTGCTCACCAGACAGGAGATGACCACGACTGTCTACTGCCATGGGGGAGGCTCCTGCAAGATCTCCATCAACTCTCATACCACCGCTGGGGAGGTGAGCTCGCTGTCCTAACTTCTGGTGCACTGCTTCAGTTGCACCTTGGTCAGGAATAATTTAACAATGATTTTCCATTCAACTTTCATTTAGAAAAAATATAAACGTTTTCTTCGAATATCAATTTAATATAAGCCACGTTCAGAATATTGCCGGAGGTAGTGATGTGCTCCCCCTCCTGTCCAGGTGGTAGAGAAGCTCATTCGAGGCCTCGCCATGGAGGACAGCAGGAACATGTTTGCCCTGTTTGAGCATAACAACACCATGGACCGTGCTGTGGAGAGCAGGGTCATTGTGGCGGACGTTCTGGCCAAGTTCGAGAGGTAAGTGTTGTCGCGAAGACGTTATAATGATCCTGATATTGTGTATTTCATTAATTAATCTGCTTTAAGTGTACACACGTCACACACATGTAAACCGCTTTACTGAGCTGTGATTCTTTTGTCCTCCAGGCTGGCAGGCAGCGAGGAAGTAGAGGAGGATGGCCAGTGGAGACTTTATTTTAAACTCTACTGTTTCCTGGATGTGGAGAGCATGCCCAAGGAAGGGGTGGAGTTTGCCTTTATGTTTGAACAGGTGAGCCGAAGATCAACTCTATTTTTCAATCTCAGGTTTAAGCTTGTTGCATTTGATAAGTGCATTTTGTTTTTTATCATTCTTCCTTATATATGTTCAATCAAAGCCATAGGTTAAGACAGGGTACCGTTTCTTAGTCAATCGTTTCTCTCCTGTTTCCCTTAAGGCCCATGAGAGTCTGACAAGCGGTCACTTCCCAGCCCCGGAGGAAACCTTGCAGCACCTGGCTGCGCTGCGTCTGCAGTTCCTCCATGGGGACAAGGCGCGGGCGGGCTGGAGCCTTGACAACGTCTACCCAGTGGGCCGCCTGCGCCACAGAATCCTGCAGTTCACCAAGGTGGGCGCCGCTTCCTCAGGGACGGGCCAAACCCTGGAGAGGAGAAGGACCAGCTTCCTGGACGGTACCCTGCGGCGGGGGCTCAAGACAGGCTCCATGAAGAAGCAGCGCATGGAGGAGGAGCAGATGCTGGAGATGTGGGTGAAAGAGGAAACGTCGGCCACACGCGCCAGCATCCTGGAGAAGTGGTCCCGCTTGAAGGGAGTGGACCAGCACCAGGCCATGCTGAAATACATGACCATCATCAAGGAGTGGCCCGGCTATGGATCCACACTCTTCGATGTAGAGGTACGCTAATATTCACACTCAAGAAATACAAAAAAATATTGTTTAGATGTCCTCTGGCTGACCTGAGTCTGTGTCTGTCTGTGTTTGTCTGTGTGTGTGTGTGTGTGGGTGTGTGTGTGTGTGTGTATGTATGTGTGTGTGTGTGTATGTGTGTGTGTGTGTGTGTGTGTGTGTGTGTGTGTGTGTGTGTTCAGTGCAAAGAGGGAGGTTTCCCTCACGACCTGTGGCTGAGTGTGAGCGCCGAGAACGTGTCTGTCTACAAGAGAGGCGAGCCCAAGCCCCTGGAGACCTTCCCCTATGAGCACATCATCTTCTTTGGGGCTCCACAGCCCTGCACCTACAAGATAACTGTCGACGAGAGGGAGATGTTCTTTGAAACACCTCAGGTACGCTCAGAAGTCATACATGTTCTTCTTTAGACTTTTCTTAAAGATTTAAAACAGCACAAATCATACAGCAGTTTTATTGTTACTTTTTGGAAAAGTGTTGTATTTGCTAGATGGGCTTTATTTTGTTCACTGTTTTTTTTCTTTGCCTGTGGTATATATAAAACTTTTTTTTTCCAGGTTGGAGAGATTACAAAGATCATGAAAGCATACATAAACATGATTGTGAAGAAGAGGTGCAGTGTGAAATCAGTGTCCAGTTATGGAACCAACTGGATCAGATGATGGACAAGGAATTGTTCAATGGGCTCTTAAATGCAGCAGATCCCCAGGGCACATGAACGCACAGTGGTAGTATGCCATTCTCTCCAGTCTGGATTAGACTGTCATTGTGGTGAATTATTCATCTCTCTCAGTACGCCTTGCAAATACTCAGAATGCAGAACTCAAAAATATTTGAGTGGAGATATTTCCATTGCTATTGCCATGGTAAATACAGCCTTTGCCTGCCATTACTTACATGAATCAATCCTCACATAATATTGCTTGGAATAAATAAACGTAACGATCGTATCTCGATTTTACATCCTCCCAGTTCCTCTTATAATGAGAGTGTGCCCAGAATTAAAAAGGCACATTTGAGTTGAAAGTGTTTGAGTATCTAAGATGAAAAATCTAAAATATTCTGGAGAATCCCTCAGGTTTTAGACGCAAAGTGACTGTCGTAATACTGTGGGAGTTTATCTCCAAATCCTCCCATTTAAATGCCTTTAATGGTTTCACTTCTTCAATCTAATTGTTTTTCTATTTATTTAGACCCAAACGTTTCAGTACACACATGGCCTTAAAGAATGAGAGGAAGTGTTTGGTGTTTTAATACAGATCACGACAGCTACTACAGTACACAGTAATCCACTAATATACGTGCCTCTAACACACAATTCTGCTAACTTGGGAAAGGCACTTACCTTGGCAAACACTTGTACTTGTACTAACACAACTTTATGATATCTTTCTTGAAATGTATCACTCATAAAACAAGCAGTATTTAAAATGTCAACAATGGTCTCTGTCTTTAAAAACTATGAAACTGTTTGTCATTGAGTTTGAACAAATTCTTTCCTTGTTATGAAAGGTTGTGTGTCAGAAACCGTGTCTAAAGAATTTTTTTTTTAAGAAACATGCAAGCATGTTGCTTAATGCTTTTCTTTCTGAATGATCTTTTGAGTGTTATAAGTTTTTAAGAATTTAGTGTTTCAAAGGCTTCCGGGGGTGGGGTATTTATTTTGTGCAGTATCAATGGAATGACAGACTAGAGCACACTCTATGTAGATAATAGCTCAATTTGGCAATAGCTCAATCTATATACTCCTGTTGTGTTGTCCAGTTAAGGTTAGGAACATAACATTAACCAAGCAACTACAGTAGACAATGTTTAATTGCTTATTCATAATTGCTCTGTAAATTGACACTTTGCTTAGAGCTTAGGCTATTAACATTCATCAATTCAGACTTCCAAAATCCAGGATGCCCTTCTCCTGTATTGTTTTTTCACTTTGTATGTGTGATCTATGGACATTTGTTCAGTATGTATGTCATAGAAAGTTAATTAAGCTACAGTCCACAACTACAAAGTGATTGAAATGCATTGTTTATGTCCATATGTCCAAGAAAACACTGTCTCTGTCTTCCACTACTATCTTATTTCATTGACTGTATCTGGTCAGCTGCTGGCAGCTACATCAGAAATCCTATCTTCTTCAAAATAACTGTACCTATAGACTTTCTGCTTGTTTGGAGTAGAAAATAATCAAGAAATTATGTTTTATAACTGGATTCAAGATGCTTTAATAAATTATTGTCATTCATAAGTTGATTTGTTGTGTCACACTGATGAAGTTGAAATATTGACATAAAAATGATAAATTAGCCCAGCAACAAATTTGAAAAATAACTGTAAACAGCATACCTAAGAAGTAGCTTTCGTTTGTTAATATTGTTTTTAATTTCAGAAAGGTTAGGCCTGCATTACTTGTGTGTACACCTATTTTTTTTTTTATGTGACAAGTACATAGAGTCTAAGAAAAGCTCTTAGATTCTTTATTAGGCACGATCATTTTGCTGACACAGCAGGAGCTCGTGACGTCTGTCTTCAAACAATGCCACTCACGGCACTCGCAAGCAAACGTCCAGGGTGGTAGATCGATAACTTGCGGAAAGTGTTCGAACTGTATATATTCCGAAATGTTCGGGCTTCATCGAATATGGGTGTTTGTTTCAGTTTTCTTGTTGAGTTTCATAACAGTTTTTTCCCAGACATCACCTCCAACTCCAAGTAAGTTATAATAATTTAGCGTTGGCTAACATTAGCTTAAATTAGCTTCTTGGCTAGGAAGTTATTTTCCTGAGTTTTGTGACTAACCGCTAGCTGAGGATGACTTGTGAGATGGTCATGCGGGGGTCAGGCAGATAGTGATGCCGCAGTCAGATGACTGCATTTATATGCATTTGTCTATGAATAACCTGTCACATGCGATTTTTCCGAATTAAATTAAAATTCTTTAGTACCTACAACTAACTTTTATCAATATTATTTATGTTAACCTACACACTTGCTCTTTTCATATACTTATCACGATAGATAAGTTGTTTATTAGCTACTTGCTCATCATTTTAACGTTTTGATTATAGTTGATTGTGCCTCAAAATCTAACACTTCCTGTGATGAATGTCTGGAGAGTGTAAAAGTAAGTAACGTTATTATACTCTTTCATATGGCTTGTTAACGCCCCTCATCTATTAATTAAAAGACAAACTTTAGAGTGTTATTTACCTGTTTAGTTCCGGAATCAGTGAGAAGAGTGCTTTCAATATCAAATATTTCCCAATTTGTTTCAGTGTCTTTGGTGCAGAAGTACTAAGCAGTGCATTTACTACCCTTTGAAAACTATCCTGCCGTCCCACAGTCTATGTCCTCTGTCGGAAGCGCGATGGGGCCTCTGTTGGGGTATGGCTGGTTAAATGTTACTGTTCAAATCATACTTAAAGTTGTGACCAAGATATATTACTTGGTCCCTCACTTTTTCCAAATAATGCACAATGAAATTGTGTTTAAATTAATTCATAGTTTGGGACTTAAAAAACTGAAATATTATTAAAGTTATATCCCTTAGCTGCAGTAATTATACACAGCGGTAAATGGCCCATACATTATTATTGCCACCTTTCAGAAGCAGTTTAAAATAATTCAATTTCAAGCAGGTTATTCTGTTTTACTTTCGAATTAAACTCACCCCTAGTGAGTTGCAGGGGAACCAGCTAAAATCCCTCTGGACAAGCTAAGCTTTTTGGAAAAGCACATCATTTCTGTATTAACATAAAACCTTCAGGGATAACACCATACCTTTTATATCAGGAAGAATACAATAATAAATACATTAATGGATTTATTTCTCAAGAGGAAATTGTTAAATATATCTATTTAAAAACTGAGTCTGACCATATTGTTTACAAGGATTGTACTTGTCTTTTGCAGTGAACTTCCAGGCCTTGATCATTGCATTGTCAGTGATTGGTGTTGTCCTTATCATTGCCACACTGGTCTGCATCTACTGCTGCTGCTGCAAGTTTGAGAGGACTGGGTAAGAGTAAGAGTAGAACTTTGGGGTGACTAGAACCCATGTTTTGCTAATATATTATCATTACATTTCAGATTTAACCTTTGAATGCTCCACATTTGTGTTATTACTTAAAGTATGCAGAAAACAATGCATCGTTGTTATGCATCGTTGTGTTGCAGCTATACTCATACTACTACGAAATGTGGTTGAAATGTAATTCCAAAACTACACACAGGTCTAGCCAGGCCCAACACTTCTCTGATTATATATGCTTTCTTAACAACTAAAGGGCTAAAATATGACTCAATCTACTTTATGTATGCACAACTGCCCAACGTTTTAGTCTGTTATTTCAGTGTGAATAATATGACATATGGTGGTCATTGCAGAAGGAAGAAAGAAGATGCTCAAATGTTGCAACAGGCTAATGCAAGAAAGGCTCGCCAAGAGGAGAGGTGAATGGCTTTCTGAATCATTAGCAATGGCCAACCTATTTCTGTGCTCCAGTTCTTTTATCAGTACCAGTCTACTTTATCTATATCCTTTTCCTCATCCTGCTTTATCACTGATCACCTGCTTTGTTCACTGTGTTTGGAGGGCGAGCAGACATCTTAGCAATAAGTGTAGTGTCAATGTCGCTCCCTCCCAGGTACACATTGGCACTTTGTTACAACAGTTATAGAGTATAGTTTTGAAAATGCATTAGTGCATATTTGACCAGTACTGGAATACCAGTTAGTAGTAAAATGTAGCTGCACTCTGACTCTTGTTTTAACAACTTTAGTCACAGGCTTTCATTTAAACAGTAGGGTTTAGGCTGCATAGTAGTCACAGTCTGTCATCAGAAGGCTCGTGATTTTAAACTGCAGAGTGGTCCGTCTGTCCTTTTAAAAGTGGTCTTTGTTTTCCTCCCCAACATAGGAAAGCTGAAATGCAACTGAGACACGATCAAATCAGGTCCAAATATGGTGAGTTGGTTTCCTGTGTCATTTATTTATTCTCCATTGTAATAAAAAAATCATTATGACTTTTACCTCCTGTTCTTTATTCATATTCAATGTTTTTCCTATTATAATCAGATATGTCTTGGCTAGGGGAGAATTTAATTTGATGAGAGCTTAATCTGTTGGCCTGCTTTGATGTGCCTATGATCTTAACCGTGTCTAACACAACCCCAATTGGTCATATCGCTTCTCTCATCATGTGTTTGACATGTGCCTGCATTTTTGGAATAAACAGAAATATTCGCTACCAGTTGTTTAAATGTTGGAAAAAAAAAATCAAATCTGATTTTAGATGTGGGATTTGGTGTCTATAATGATCTGAAAACACTTCTGCCATTTGTAGTTCCAGCTCACTCAATGACCGACCTCAAAGCTTTCGCATAATTTTTTGTATGGTGTTGTATTCATATAGCAAGAAATGTAAGGGTATGGATTTACTAACAATTTCATGTGTGCCTTTTTTTTTTTATTTATGTGCCCCTTATTGCCAACTATTCTACTTTCAGGCCTGGCAAAGGACAACCCTTACGCCCGCTTTGAGGAGAATTAAGAAGATGAATTGACATGCTCGACTTTAATTCTTTGCTTTGATCAATTGACAAATTCTACCACAGTTGATGCATTTGTTTTGAGAGTTTAGTAAGATTCATGTTGCCAAGGCATGCACAATTATTTAGATTCTTACTTTCATCTTATCCTCCTGTTGCTACTGTTGCTACTTTCCCAAATAATAGGTAATCATTATAATGTAAAAAAGAAAACGTAAAAAAGAAAATAACACCAGGGTTAGGAATCTGTAGTAATGCACTCCATTTTAAAAGTTGTTAATTGACTTTTTGTATTTGCCTATTTGTCATGGTATTACCGTCTTAGTTCCTGCTGAACATTGGTGAACAATACTGATATGTCTACTGAACATTATTTGTCTGTGTCCGTATTACATTGTTTTAACTGGCCGTTAAAGAAGGGTCTACCTATTTCATAGATTGATTTGAGTGTTTGAATATGCCAACTAAACTTTTTTGACGCAGAAATACAGGGACTGCATTAGCAAAAGCTCGTTTTTGGAGCCTATTTATTTTTATTTTTAGAGATACAACTACTAATTATTAACTAGTAGGCAATTATTATTGTTAATATTAGCAACGTTTCCACGTTTGTTTGTTTAAAATTCCCTGTACCCAAATGTTATAAAACCAATCATTAGAAATCTATCAAGTACCTGTAAGCCACCATTATGTGTTAAGAAATAGTTCTGTTCTTGTTTTATAATTGTTCTATCACTTCTGAAACTAGTATGGATGGGTTATGTCATTGAAACTCACACTTGACATTATTCCTGAAACCTGTCTGACTTTGCTGGTTCATAAATGGAATAGAACACTGAATGATCACTGGTCTACATGTGGTGTGTACATATGCTTATATATAACTAAGTGTGTTTATAGTTGCACGGGGACGCGCGTGGACATTTTGCGCGCTCATGTATACACGTTCTCGAGAATATTGGATCATGTGACCAGTGTGAACCAATAAGCTGATAAACATTGATGCGCGCTCAACGTCGAATCGAAGACCGAAGATAGTCGAGAACCGCTAACATATAGCAAGCTTATTTTCAGCCCTAACCATCTGTAGTTCCTTAAGCTTAATATTGGAACCTTAACACAATGTCTGAGGAAAAACCTAAGGTAAGAAAGGGTTCTAGCTGTAAATGGAAGAGCTTGCAGACCTCTCCAATGTGTTGGGTGTGCGATGAAGATCATGCTAACGTTAGCTCGCTAACCTAGCCGCTTGGTCGCTATTTGCCCAGCCGAGACGCCGCATTTTGAGCGGGTAGGCTGAAAACAAAGGTTAACAGAATTGCGGATTTCGTTGTAGTGTTGGTATTGTGGGTCGTACTTTCACAACTAGCTATCTGCAACGTTGGTGCTGCGTTGGCCTAATGTACACTGCAGTACTTCTGCAATGCTTAATATATTAAAAGGTACATAACGCAGGGTTCAATTGCGGTCAGACGCTAGATATTCTTTGTGTTTGCGCCATTGTCAGATTTTCTGCGCAGTTTGAGACTTGCAAAAGCTATGGACGGCCAGTATTTTGCATGTTATCATTAAACGACGAGTAATTAGCTACGTTTTTCTTCGAGTCATTAGTAATCTTTAAGTGTTGCTCATATGTCTTTTAGGAAGGCGTCAAGACTGAGAACGATCACATCAACCTCAAGGTAGCTGGTCAAGATGGGTCAGTCGTCCAATTCAAAATAAAAAGGCATACTCCTCTAAGTAAATTGATGAAAGCGTACTGCGAAAGACAGGTAAGGCTCGGACCAAAGCAACTTTGAAATAATTTGTTTTGGAAGAAAGAATAGTGACTTGTGTGTGACAGAGCTGGCGCATACATCATTGCTTGTTTGTTGACTGAGCAAAGAATGTTATAATGCGTCCGTCTCGTTTGTAACATTGAGTGGACAATATTTTCTCTTTTTTTGCAGGGTTTGTCAATTAGGCAGATACGGTTTAGATTTGATGGACAGCCAATTAATGAAACAGACACACCTGCACAGGTTGGAAAATTCATGTATTTTTTCCCCTTTACTTTTTCGGTACCTGAAAATTATTTGTTTCTTCCAATATATCAATAGCAGACACATACAACTTGACGATTCATAATCAGAAAAGTAAAGAGTGCATCTTCAATAAACCATAATAAATCTTAACTTTTTTTAAAATACCATGACAGATGTTAAACTTGTTGTTTCTGACACTTGAGCCTTGCATTAGAAGTTATTCCATGTACAAGCACAATTGTGACTATAAATCAATGCGTGTGTTCTCAATTTGTGTTTTCAGTTGGAGATGGAGGATGAAGACACTATTGATGTATTTCAACAACAGACAGGAGGAACCTCTTCTTAGAAGTTCACATGCCTCACAAAGGACACCACACCTGAAGAGCATCTACCCATTTTGGTTTATTTTTCAGAAAAAGTAACAGTTCAATTTTATATATTTCATCGGTTTTCCCCAGTTCCAAGTCCTCCGTTTCAGTATGGAAGGGAGGATGAATTTGAAAGGTCAGAACTTAACCAATCGATCAACACGGTTTATTGATTTTTAACAGTTTCATGATAGGATATTATTAAGGGATTGTTTGAGGTACATGTGAACCTCAAGATTGGCTGTGACCTATTGTGAAACACTTTTCTCAAGGTCTTGAATAGATAAACTATTACGTGGTCATTGTTCAGTCCAAACTTTACTCGTTATTATTGTACTGTTTTAAAGCAGTCAAGTTGGAAAGGATATATTTATGTTTCATTACTATAGACATGGTAAAAATGTGGAGGGTAGAGGGGGACCAACATTAAGTCACTTCATAAATTGTAAAGACTTTGTCACAAGTTTTTTGTGTAAGTTGCTGTCATTTTAGTAATTTTTATGTACTCTTGCAAAACATTATTGGTCTAATTTATCCATGCTCATATTTTAACTTGTACAATTGTACAACTTGCTAAAAAGATGCTTGCGCTGAGAACAGTGTATGAAGGTGATACACACCTCACTGCAGTTTCTTGGTTTGATTGAATGGGAAATAAAGGATGGTAATGTGTTCTGGACCAAATTATAACCAGTGTTTTGAATAAAAAAATTGTTTGATTAAAGTCAGAATCAGTTTGAATGTATTTGAAAGAACCTTTTTAGGATAGGGCCATATAAAGTTGAACTTGTTTCTCTCACTATGTTGTGGAAGGAATTTTACTTAATTTTACTTTAACCAGCAGTATTGTCATTATGAGAAAGAATCAAGTCTTCAGCTATCCAAATCTTTAGTCCTGGGGGAAAAAAAACAATTAATAAAATGTGCACATCTAAAGTGGTATGATGGTGTCTGGTGTCCCAGAAACTTTTAACATCAGGGTATATTTTTAAAGGGTAGATGAATGTTATGGTTTAGGCTTTGGACTTTGTGACAGTTGAAATCTGAATTAATGTTAAAATTTTCCAAATTATTTGGTAGTATGAGTAGGATTTTTGGGTTAAATAGATCTGCCAAGCCATTTATTCTCAAATGTGTATGCTACCTGTCCTTTCCTATTGTACAATAAATATAGTTTGTTTAATTATGAATTCTTTAATTATTACGCACAATACACAGTTTCTATTCTCTTCTAGAGGCATTGCACCTAAGTTACACTAGATGGCCCTATTGCATCATAACGCTGGTATTTACATTGTTATTGCTGGACCTCATGTAGTGGCTTTAAATATGTGTATGCGTTGTCTAGGGAGATTTGCTATTAATGCGAAATATATATATAAACTTTACACGGTTATACGTCAAAATAGAAGGCTTTCTTTTTTGATAATGTGGGAAAATCTGCACACAAATAATATCGCTATCACAGAGACTTAATCAATCAGATTGTACGTTAAGGAAATTTAATAAAATCCATCCAAATCCTGTTATTGATTGTTATAAGAACAACCTGAGTATTCAATTCCGAGGGAGCACTGGTACAACAAATACCAATTCTTGTTATTCTAGACCAGAGGAGAAACACACTCTTCACTGTTGTAGTCTTGTCTTGTCTCACAAGCTTATAATAGGAACAATACTTCCATTGGATTGGTTTTGGATAAATTTAGCAACATCTGAAGAAAGATGATTTTGTAAGGTTCCTGACACAAAGGTTTGATTGTACTGTCTTTATGTCTTGCATCTGTTGGACATTTTACATTTCCTTGAAGAGCACTCTGGGGCCTCATACAACTCTCATGGTTCTGTAGTTTTCTCAGAGCTTTTGCAGATGTTCTTTTTCTTTCAAAGCCCCATTGGTGACATTGTACGACCACATACCTAAAATTATACTCATGAGAGCACCCTGCTTAGGGTAAACATTTCTAAAAGGGTCAATACGGTCAATATCTGTTGTGGTTTTTTTACTTAAAAAATATAAAGGTTCACACTTTACTTTTGATAACTTGTACAAGGTAATCATTATTTTAAATGTGCGATAATAGTTGGCTCCAATGGAAAGTTGTGTTGCTAAACATTTTAAGTTTTTATTAAAACATTTTTACTGAAAGAGGCAACACTAAAGTAACATGAATTGATACAAGAGACAGAGGGATGCATACTGGCACTGCCACATTTTTTGTTTTTGGTGATATAAAAGGGATTTAAACGCACTCTGTATACCCACGTTTCCGAACAACCTATCTATACAACGACCTACCTTGTTAATCAGTGTGACTTTACTAGGGACTTAAAGTATGTAAATGTTGAGCATCTGGAACCGCTCCCAAACAGGCAAGCACAACCAACTGATGTCATCCTCCTGTAATCAATGAGGACTACTCCACCCTGATATTTATTTTGTTACTTAAAAACAACCCTATCAGTTTTTAACAAACATTTACCATGGATCAAGTTTTGTTTCTTTTTTCTTTAAAGCCCTTTTCGTTTGTTTAAAGTTTTTGATTAGCGAAACGTGAAACTAAAGCATGCTTTACACATTTCTAAAGTTGAGGATTAGCCATGGGCAACAACTGTTTTAGAATCTTTGAATAAGAGCTATTGAGGATGAGGTTGGTTCAATTTCTCAGTTTAGAACGGCAAGTATTATTCCTCTGGTACTCGAAGTACCACAATGCAACACAGACAAAATCGTCTCCTTAGCTACGGCTTCTGGCACGCCCGAACAAGAGGCTTGTCCCTGAAGGACCGTAGAAAGAGAAGTGATTGTGTGCGGTGTGAGTAAGGAGTCGAGTACCCCTATTAAACAAGCTGGTCAGCACTAGAAGGATTAACCACAGAGATCTGGTAAACCTGAATCATGCACATCGTCATTAGTACCAACGGGGAGTGGAGCAAAAATTGTGCAAGATACGGATAACACGGGCACGTTTTGATTTGGTCCCTGCTCTTATATCGCGCGGGTGTTGCTTTGCATTAAGTTTTTAGAAGTCCCTCATTCCGTCCTGAAATGCTTCATGCGGACTGTACTTGGGCTAACTGCAGCATGACTATTTTAAAACAGTTGTTGTATGTTGTAGTAGTCTGACGGCCATCAAGGTGAAATCCCACGTTTTTTCGATTTAACTGGATATCTGAAGATTTCTGAAGTGGAGGAGCAAAGTTACTAGTAGTGACTAGAACTACAAGAACTAGCTTGAAACATGGGGAACGCTGGGAGTATGGACCAGCACTCTGATTTCAGGGGTCATAATATGCCTTTGAAACTCCCCATGCCAGAACCAGGTGAACTGGAGGAAAGATTTGCTATCGTTTTGGTAAGCAAGCAACCCGACTTTAAAGCTGTAACTTCATATCGGTAGTTTGTATATTCTTTGTTTCCACCCCCATGCCTCATTGATCTAACTGGGATGGGACAGATGTCCTGGACCTCTGTCCAACTTACGTCCGATCTTTTGTTGGTTTAAATGGGATGTGCTGCATGTTCTGTATGCAAACTATTTACATCAAAAGTAGACTGTGTACAATGTTAGCCTAAATTGCAAAGCGTTACAAAAGAAGATAACATTGATTTGAACTATTGGCATTGGGACCGTATTTACAAGTTGTTCACTCCTCGTCAGGGTGGCTGATTCACTCAGACTTATTTGTTAAATGTAGCCTATCAATGTAACCTTTCATATCTTGAGTTATCAGTCTACTTTCAAGTTGTTTGACCGAGTGAATGGTGACTTCATACCATCTGTGGAAAGGGGTGTGACTAACCTATCCGTTAAGAAATGTTTGCTTAGTAGCTTACTCTGCAGTTGCCTATGTACACAGTCTTAGCCTAATTGGCTCTACAATAATGTATACCATTTGAATTTATCCCCGAACAACTCGAGTGTGGCAACAAAGTAGCATCCCTTGTGATTAATAAAGAAGTGTGGGCCTTTGAAACTACATGGCTTAATCATTTGGAAACTTTTGGTCTAGGTATACTAGCCTAGACAAGTGATAAAACACCACAATCTAATGACATGGGTTAGACATGGGTTGTCAATCTAATATTAGGCTATTATAATCTTGTAACACAGAATACAGCCTTTTCTAAACTTATTGGTATTGTTATGAGCAACTTGGAGAGTTTTGAAACGTCTTGTACAGCTCACTGGATAGAGAGGCTGAACCTAATAGAAGGCTGTGGTTTCCAAGTCAGAAAAGGTGCCTAAATGTGGAACACACAAAAGGCCATGGACATCAGGGTAAATCTTTTACATTGCCAATATAAAGCTAACTTGGTTCTTTGTAGGCTTGGTGGTGGCAGTTCCTTACATACAGTATGAACTACCCAGAAGTCATTCGCTCATGATACTTGAAAATGTCTAGATGGTCATTTTTGTTTTTCTTTTTTCTTGAGTGTCTGGGGCCAAAGTCCAGTAATTTTTCTTTATCTTTTTTGGTTTGTTTTTGTGTGATGAGCTCACTAGTGTGTGTCACAGTGTTTCAGCTGGGGCATAATTGCTGTGTACTATTGTCCAAACCCAATCATGTTTTACGGCAATGTTAACATCCTACTAACAACCTATCGGGGAACATCTTTTTAATGCTATCTAACTTGTGGATCACATTCCAATGCCAAGCAATGCCCAAGTCTGTTGATGTTTTGATACAGCGGAAGGAACATCACTTATAGACCGTAGGCTAGTGTAAGAAATTCTCTTTTATGTCTGTCATAAAATTCTGCCAAGGTCCTTGAGAATTGAAATACATGTCCCCTTTCTTCTAAATCTCTTGTGAGGGGGTTTGCTGTCACAATATCTTGAATGGTTACATGTCAAGAAGCCCCTACCAGCTTGCTGCCTGAATGATGTGTCTTTCCTCCTGGCAGGATGTAAACCACACAGCATTAGAGGAGTTTAGTGTTTTAATCGCAGCACTTAGTGTTATTTAATGCTATTTAAACCCTGACGCCTGTCAGCCAGACCCCGCTGGGCTGCTCACATCGTTCATGGCCTTGGTGAGTAACACAGCATGACCCTCATAACCTAGGAGTCACTTCAGCTGGACAGAGTGAATATTAGCTAAAGAGCACTGTCCAGCTTCTCAAATTAGCCATGAGGTTCTATTTTGGCCTTATGAGTCCCATAACTATTTAGGCTACTTTCAGTAGCATTGATTTCAAGTAGGATAGTCTGATGTGAAACTCAACTGGGGTTAGGCATATTTATGGCTGAACAACCTTTTAGACCAACATTTGCTCATCCCACAAAATGATTGTGAGTCGGTTACTCTTAAACCAGAGTACGTATTAATAATGTTTCCTTATTTAATAAAGGGTCTAGGGTTTTGATATCTTTGTTATAAAGTTAGGTAGACTTAGCACTGTAGTTAGCCTAGTGTTACCCCGCATGTCTCTCTTTAACCAGAGAGGATTTAACTAGAACACAACTGCTTACACAAGACCTAGCTCCCTCCCAGAACATGATTTAGAGAAAGATGTTTGAAACTCATGCAAGGAGCCAGCTGGATTAGAAGCCTAGGTGATCTGACCACATTGTCATTTTAGTAGATCCTGTCATTAAAAAGCAAGGACTTTAGTAGAAAAAGTCCTTCTAGACCTTGACATCTGGCTTCCACTATTAGTTGTTTAGCCAGCTGGAATCCCTACACTTAGCTTATACTGCAATAATTGCTGTTTCACTTATTTATTGGGAATGCATAGGATGCAGGTTACAACAAATATAGGAATATATTAGGCTAATGGCTTCTGACGTTTTTCTGCCCCTAATACTATGACAATTGTGTCATGTCTGTGGAAAAGTCCTGCTACTTTGCCCTTCCATTCACCTTTTTCAGCAGCTGTAAAATATTAATCTACTTGATGTAGAGGGAATGCTGAAAGATTTAATGCGCTACTGTTACTGGAGATCTAGCCTAAGTGTTTGCTTCTGGCTGAATCTGCTGTCTTTTTCCAAAGTGAACTGCTCCCATTGATAAAGCTTGGCTGATTTTTAGACTAGACATCATTGTAATGCTAGGCCTATTACATGCGACATTGACTTTAAAGAGTGGGCATTACACGTACGTTCTTTGTTTAGGTTACAGTTGGTGACTAGTAATCTTCCACATAAACAGAAGTGTAATCTCCGTCACAAGTCTCTGCTTTAGAGCCATTTGCGTGGCAGGCCTACTGTTTGCTTGGATACAGGCTTCTCTCTAACTTAGGCCAGGCCTTGTGATCCATCCTAGCTTGCTATGAGGATATAAATACTTTAGGCCCAGATTCTATTCAGGCCAGTTCTTTACTTGTAACGTATTAGCCTAGCCATGTATCAATTGTCCAGAGTTTGGCCTGGGATCCATTGACTTCCCTGACTTAGTTTCCAGTGAAGCATAATAAAAGTTTGTGCCAGTCACTAGAACTTGTTCAAATGCCATATGGCATCTGCCGGCTTAGCTCTTGTTATAGCCATTCTACTCAACAGGCTACCTAGATTACGTTTAAGCAGCTTTGTTTAACTGCTGCCAATCGGCCACCATCTTCCTCTATATTTACTTTTTTGTCCCCTTATAAAATGTTATATAAAAAACGTGCTTCTTATTAAATAAATAACTTGTGTTGAATTGGCACAATCATCGCTGAGATGTTGACCCTTTTTTTCCCCCCAATTTCATCTGCTTCCACGTTTTTCCTTCCACTGAGGTAAGGGGACAACGTAGGGAAGATGGCATTCCTTGCATTTTTCTTCTGACTCTTCATTAAGTAGCATGAACAACAGCTATTCTGTGTGGAGCAGAGGAGTGGACAGTATCTGCGTCCCGTGCAGCAGCAGCAGCCCTCTGGAACAGTGCAGCCCTTTATTCTGTGTGGAGGGCCCAGGGCAGAACCTGGCACTGAAACCAGACCCTGCCACCAGGCGATGAGAAACCATCACTATCGGGGGAAGTTCCAATAAGCTGCTACTTCTGAATGTGTGTGTCTGTGTGTGTCTCTCTCTCTCTCTGTGTGTGTGTGTCTGTGTGTCTATGTGTCTGTGTGTTTATGGTGGGTAGCATGTCTGCATGCATTTCGCATTAATAAGAGTGCCAGTGACATCGCGTCCGAGCTCCAGGCTGCTTCCTGACCAATTAGCCGTAGTGGAGTTGAACATCAACTGTGACTGAGGAGAAAGAGATCCAGCATGGCAGCAGTATGCTGGCTACTGGGCTGCTGTGGAGTGAGCCAGAAGGCAGGCCTTTTGCCTGGCTTGCAGTGGATCAGCTGATTCTGTGTGAACAAGTTCTCTCGCTGTGCGCGAGCTGTGTTGGATGAAATCTATCGGGGGCTTCAGTCGTAACTGTTGTTATCTGATCAGATTTGACGTCTGCTCATTTTGGGGGTGGTTTGATAATGCATCGCCCTGGCTAACCTCAGCATCTGTTCAATTGGGCCTTGTCTTTACTTTTGTGAATCTATCAATTGTAAATCAACCTGCGTCATTACGACGTCTTGCCAGCGAGCAGACTCAGGCCTTTTGTCTGTGGCCTTTTAAAAACCCATTGTGATGGCCTGTCACCCGTTTCTGTGCGGTCTTCTGTTGCTGTTATTTGTTTATTTGCCGAAGCCTGCGTCTGGCAGAGGCCGGAGTGTGGAGCGACTCAGAGCACGGTCAAGCCTGGTGCCTTTCTATTAGCTCCAGTCCGTGTCCTGTGTAGCCAAGCAGCCCCTGGACCTTGTGCCACACAATAGACGAGGTCACGAGGAGAGTCACCATTGGCACCGTGCCTCAATGGTGGAGTGCATTATGGACCGGCTCTGTGCAGGCCAGGGTCCAAAGTGACAGCTGTAGCATAAGATTGCTTAGTTGGCCTAAGTTCCAAGGAAGACTGGGAGTTTTGTTATTTCGTTTAACTGCTTTAAGTCTCCCACCCCACCCCCACCCCCGTGTAAAATCTGAGGTCATTTGTCTTTTCCAAAGAGTAGAAATTGTAGACCTATAATTTAACGGCTCTTAGCTTTCTCAGAAACTCACACTGTTTAAATAAGCTGGCCTTTAAGAAATAGACTAACAGGCTAACTCCCCATCGATGGGTCACATTTCCACTTAAGTTATAAAGCATTAGTCGTCTAACCTGCTTTTCTAAAGTCAAAAGTTGTATTAAACCCTATTGTTTTATGTGTCTGTAATTTTTTTGCTTCCGTTCCCACTGACACTGAAATATTTATGCCTTGGTCAAGCCTATGCACTTTTTTAAACATTCCTTTCTTACCATATACTTTTTCCCCCAAGTCCCAACCACTTCTGCAGACACTGGTTGCCATTTGAAGCACTTCAAAGTTTTATCAAATAGGCTATGCTCTTGCCAAAAGCAACATCTTGCAGTGCAGTATGGCAGGCTTTTTATTTAATATGAATGCATATTGACAGGGTTTTATGTATGCCTAGATGGCTTTGCTCCTCATGCTCCAGACAATGCAGCAATATGTTGTTACAGGTTAATTGTAAAGAAGTTGTGTTTAAGCACCGATACTCAAACACCATCCATCCACAGGAACAGAAACAGGAAGATATTTGTGCAAAAAGGACTGGGAGTCCATTTGAAAAGTCTTACTCTTAAGTTTAGCTGTAAAATATTTACATTCTTCTGGCTAGATTACTGGGACCAGTCAGATCCAGTTGATAAAAGCATATTGAAACTTGAAAGTCCAGCGTCTTGCCAGCTAGCTCTGTCTCTAGATTGTATAATACAGGTACAATTTGTCTGCTCAGGGCACCTGTAGTTCACAGAACATCAGTCATCTCTTGTGATTCAGGAGGAGTCTGAGTTTGAGTTTGGGGGGTAGATTCTTAACACGTTTTCTTTCGAATCTGTCACTGTGACAGTTTCACAAGGTTAATAGGTGTGGGGATATTTATCTGTGGTCCAGCCTGGACCCCTGGCTCTGTCAGAACTGTTAGTGTGGTTGCCATGGAGCCGTCGGCAGCTAAGCTGATTTGACATTGGGCCAATGAGGAGCCTGGGCCATTGTCCACTAGTGCTGCTGTATGCTTAGAAGTGATAGCCCCTGACAACAGATTGGCTCTTTTAAAAGTTGTTCCACTTCAGCGAAGTCTGAGCAGTGACCATGTGTTGTTGGTTTCTTGGGAGAATTTGTGTAACCAGCCAATTAGTTATGTTTGAACTAAAGTTACCTGAGGAGGAAAAGACACCAGACTACGCAACACTTAAACTCGTTCTACTGTAAATATTGTTCCACACTCAACTTCTCTGAATTGCTAGAGAAATAGGGACTTCATTTGGGTTTAAGCCTTTAAGACTAGGCCAATATTGTGGCGTTGGCATGTTTTCATATTGTTACACTGGGAAAAACTTTGGGTTATCCTTTTTATACATTAAGCCTTAGTTTATAGATCTTACTTATCCTGCCATTTATTTAAAACGTCAATTCATTTTTTTCATTACAGCTGTACTATGGCCTATGGGTATGTTTCACCATGATATTGATATGATATTCCCCATAATGTTTACTTGGCACACGACAGTATCGTATAGCCTACCAGTCAAAATATTGACCGCTCTAATCCCTAGTTCACAGCGCACTTGGCCTAGCCCTAACCTCGAGCTGTTTAGCATCATGTTTTCCTTATATCCGTGTTCTTTGTTCATTGGCATGGAAACATGGACTCCACCTCAGTGTTCCCTTGTCTCCACAGTTTCGCAACCTAACATCTGGCTGGCCGGAGCCCCTTTAAATAACATGTTTAATTTGGACATCCGTAAACAGCACGTACCCCATCGCAAGCAGGCTTTTATTTTCAATATTGTCTGTTAATATCAGGCCAGTCATCTGATAATATTAATTACATTTGAATAGCCTTATTAAATGTAGTTTGAACAGTTTGAATATAGTGTCATGTGTTTGGACAGCATAGAACAAAAATGACAAATGATGCCTTCTCGTTCACTGCGAGTCTAGACAGATAAGCTCTTGAGAGAGGAGTCGGAGGCTTCATCTGGCTATATCCTGTCAATCATTCTACAAGCTTGTCCAAGGCAAGAAGTTGGCCACTAACATTATATCTGGTGATAAATGGCCACCAAATACATTTTATCTGTGCAATTTCAGTTTTGCTTATGAAGCATTTCTGAGCTCAGACATTTTAAACTGGACATTTGCTCCCATGACATTCCACAGAACAGCTTCACAAACGTAAACACGTGGGTCATGAGTGGGGGGGTGGCTTTAGTGAGGCCGCTGGGCTAAGGCAGGGGGTCTCGGGAATTACAAAACTAATCTGAGGACAGACAAGGGACACCTGTGCCCCTACAGAATGCAGAGGATTATAGAGCCGCGCTAATAAGGGGGAGGATGCCTCGGTTTAATTTGCAGACACGCGCACACACACACACACACACACACACACACACGCACACACCGTACGGGCAGACACAGGCACGCCCACTCTCAACCTTCCGGCCATTATTCACTTGTTGCTCGCTAATCTACAGTATGTCATATGCAGTCCTTAAAGGGGCGTGGAGGAATTGGAACTAATTGTAATGCAGCCAAATTGCGGATGGACCACAAATTGATGTCGTGTAAGGATAGCCATTTGAATGAAGTTCCCTCTTGTCTTTGTAAGCAGTTCTTTAAGAACAGGCGGTGGACTCATGAATTGAACAGTAACATCTTGATCATAATGATTGACTGTTCAAAGGGCAAGCTAGATTGCAATAGATTAGGCTTGGCTGTGACTAATAGACTCTTGTATTTAGTAGCACACTCACCAGTCATTTCCAGGATATGAAGCAATGTTCAAATCGTTTGTGTTATTTCTTCACTGCCTGTATCAGTTTACCTGGTTACCTGGATTCTCTGGAATATAGGCCAGACAGATAGATGCCTTTTATTTGAATTAAAGGTGGTTACAGAAAGATAAATAAGTAGCTTATATCTATGGATACAGTTTAAATTTGGAGAGAAGATCATCGATATGCAGAAAATATCACAACTTAATCTGTAGCATACATTTCATGGTTTTTCTCTGACTTGTGATTCTGTGACTCACAGCCCACTGCCTGTGCTAGGGGAGCGATTTTCCACGAGTTGTGTTGATGCTGGCGTGCACCAGACCAGACTGAATGTGTATTTTGTGGACTGGCTCAGGAAATGACGAGGGAATCCAGTAATCTGAGAGGGCCAAGCAAGCTGTCTGAAGAGGAGCTTAGTCCAGCCCACTTTGTGTGTCAGCTCGTAGCTTCACAGTTCACACCCCACTCTGTTTTTCAGCTTGTAGCTTCAGACCCCACTATGTTTTTCAGCTTGTAGCTTCAGACCCCACTATGTTTTTCAGCTTGTAGCTGCACACCCCACTCATCATATCCATAACCATGACTTTAAGAGTTTATTTAGGTCAAATATTTTGCAACATTTCGCTTGGTTGCTGCCAAATCAAGGACTTACATTTTGAACAACCCGTTCCCCAACAGTGTTTTTCTGTAATTGGTAAACATTGATAAAGAGTCCCTGACCCAAAACCTTACTGTTATTGTTATCAGCCTTTTAGATTACTTTGCGGGGGGAAAAACGTGTTGTGAGTTTCTTTTTTCTCGATAGGTCCGGGGGCAGAAAGAAGGGAGCGGCGACGTGTTCTTCATACATAGTAGCCAGACTCCCCAGGGTCCTATCAGTCGCAGCCCTGCTGAAAAAGATCTGGGGGGGGGGGGGGCACGAGAGAGGCGCTGCATTGCAGGCACTTTTTGGGGGATTCCCCCCTCCCCACGTTATTGTTCAGGGGGAAAAGGTTGACGATTCACAGTGTGATGTCTCAATGTGAGTCTCAGGAAGCCTTCGATCTTTCCATATCAGTCAGAAGGTTATCGCTAAAGTAATATGTAAAAAAAAGAAATGGGTTGGTCTTCTATGAAAATAGGCAATTTGGTTATTTCCATAATGCAACAGGTGTCATAAAGCTATGGATATGGCAGGGACTGCACCCTACTGTGACCTGTAAACATAAACACAGTTTTCTTTTTGCTGAGTCTATGGCTCAAGGCTATGACGGGCTGTTTTCTTCTCTAACAGGCTGGGCTGTGAGGGCCGTTCCCTGGCCTGAGGTCCCTGGAGGTGGTGGGCGGGCGTCTGGAGGGCTGTGGGCCAAGGGTTCTGGTTCTGGTGACTATTTGAGTCATTGTGTCGTAATGAGAGGCTTGCAGTAGTAGCTTAGTCTGTGTTTAACGGTGCAGCCCAAGTCAATATCACCACTGTCGGTATTTTCACGCTGCGTACTCTAGACCAGCTGCTGTGGTAGATAAAATAGAGGTAGTAGTTTTAACAATCTTTTTGGATGTTCAAATTATTTTGCAAACGCTGCCTGTGTAATGTAAGCCCACTATAGGTGATTTTTGTGTTCCACACAGGAGAGAGAGGTGCCTGGAAATCCATGAGATGCTTTGTCGTTAAAGCACATTCCAGTTAGGCCTATATGTCTTTGACCTGAATACAGCATGCTTATTAGACTACTTCTACTAAAGTTCATGGTGTCTCCCACTTTAGACCTACTAGTTGATAGGATAAAGATCAATGGTGAAATGAGCAGCCGCTGTAGTGAATTTCTTAATACTGATTGGTAGGCCAGGCATTTTTTAACCCAGTATATGCAAAAACTTTTTCATAGTCAAATCAACCAATGAATCAGGTTACTGGGAGTATTTTCAAGCAAAATGCAAATACTGGGTTGACTAGTAGTTTGGCAGCTTGATTTGTAAGTAATTCCTACACAGCATGGTCCTCAGACCTTATGTTTGAATACTGTTTAACAGAAAATGTGCTGCTACCCTATGTCTATTCAGATCACCAACATGCTCTTTTGGATGTTTAGTATGTCAACAAGGGCTCAATCTAAGAGTGTGCCTGTAGTACTGAGGTGGGCTTAACATGTGTCAGGTCAGAGAGGGTCGGATTGTTCTGAAAGCCTCTCTCCCTACCAGCCTCCTCAGCCATCATTAACACCAATGCCTTAAAAAACAACTCATACTGACACACACAACACACACACACACACACACACACACACACACACACACACACACACACACACACCGACGGGGATGGCCGGTGGAACCCTGAACGCAGCGAGCTAAGTGCCTGTCACAGTCCATTAGCGGGCGGAGGACATTAAGGCTGGTCGACGGGGTTCTTTGCTTGAGTTGGAGAGCCACCAGTCGACAGGATGCCCACAGGCTGGAGCAGCTAGTCCTCCAGTCGACAGGATGCTCACAGGCTGGAGCAGCTAGTCCTCCAGTGGACAGGATGCCCACAGGCTGGAGCAGCTAGTCCTCCAGTCGACCGTCTGGCCGGCCAAAACCCAAGCCCGGACGGCCAGCAGTCTGGAGGCCCACTAATTTCCCTGGCTGCCCATACGTCAGTAACATCACCCCGGACCCATCCTTCACTCCAGCAACAGCCCACTGCTTGTCCAAACACAACACGGCCGTAGGCCACTGGGAATGACTGGCGTTAATGGCTTACCCTCCCCTTTAATTTGAGCCTATCAGTCATTTGATGAAAAATAGAAAAAAGGTTTATCAACATTTAATATGTCATGACTGTGTGCGGTTTCTGTTTGTTTTGTTCAGTCATGGTGAGTGTCTGATCATGCGTCAAGCTATGTTTTCATTTGTTTTGGGAAGGAAAGTGGGTGTGATTAGGCTAGTAGTCTGGTAACTTGCCACCCTGAGTCAATAGAGCTCCGGAGACTCCAATCCCCTCTAGTCAGCACAGCAGTCTGCTCTGCCTGCCTCGCAACCTCTCCTGTACACTAATGTAATACGCTGCTACCTTGGCTGGGAGATTGTGTGTGTGTGTGTGTGTGTGTGTGTGTGTGTGTGTTTGTGTGTGTGTGAAGTCTTTGGACCCACATAAAGTATTTAGTGTGTTTTTATGTGTGTGTCCTTGGGTCCTGTATCCATCACTAAGATAGTTGACCTTTTCTGTGGAACAAAGATGCCTTTCTCTCTCCCCACTGCTCCCATGGTGCCAGTTTGACTATGATAGGAACTCCACTCCTGAAGACCTGTCTTTGAGCTGTTCTTCATTTCCAGTCGCTCTCATTGTTGAGTTCACTTTGTTGACAATTATTTTGTGGATGCCTGGGATATATTCCCTCTTTTGGGTTCTTCATTGATAAAAAAGAAAACAACAACAAAAAGAACACTGGCTAAATGGACAGTTTGAATTATATCCATTGATTTAGTCGGAGATCCCTTATCTGGAGCCCGAGGCAGTAGGTGTTCCACGTGTTTGTTTCCCAGGCTTACGATAAGGATTCTTTTTCATGATCACAAACTACATCCCAGCATGTCTCTCTCTGCTGGAAACAAAGACGGAGCCCTTCCCTCCCAGGATATTTCCCATCCATCTTCCTCTTGGCCTCCTCGTGTGCAGCGCTGGAAAATCTGGTGGCGGAAAGTAGCTGCTCAGCGCTGAAAACACACTGATAGATTATCCTGTCCCATGGATCAGAGGAAAAAATAACTCCTACTTACAACCCCCTCTGTTAGAACCACTGTATTTTCCCCTTTCCATTGGCAGTGGAAAACACTCTGCCACCGGTATTTGTAGGCCTTCCCTGTGTAATTGAAACCCAGCGATGTC
>JAVQIZ010207875.1:0-23682 GCA_036023535.2 Galaxias brevipinnis
CATAAGAAAACAGCGGATTATAATGACTAAAATGAAAAAAATAAAAAACAACTATAAATGTGTAAGATTAAACTTATTATATATTCAGTTTATTTTTGTATTATCTTTTTTTTATTATAGATTTTAGTTTTGCTTATAGTTTTCTATATTTGTCTTTTGGATTGTCTTTTTTTGCTTTTGGATTTTCTTTTTTTGCATTTGGTTATCTTCTTTTTTGTTTGTGGATTTTGTTTTTACTTTTGTAGACTTTTGGCACAAATTTCATTCCATACTGTTGTGTCTTGCAATGTTGTAATGGTCCAGGAGATGGCGCTAGAGATTACTCTAATCAGACGTGTACTTTCAGGTGAACAGAAAAGAAGGAGAGTTGAAGTAATGCCGTGAATAAAGAAGTTAGAATGTAATACCGTCAAGTGCTTTATTCTTCCTATACATACAACACTACAGAGTCCTAAAGTAAAATAGGACACATTGGTTAAAATTCTAAATTATAGAGGTTAGGCTATATTATTTAAATTTGGGAGAGTAAAATTGACCGTAGTCGCAGAAACATGCATATATGACAAGAATACTGTTATGACTTTAATCAAGGCAATGCACTGCCAAGATACAGTTATTCACATTTATTTAAACTAGTCATATTCTGACATTATCAATGTGCTGTCTTCCGGGGTAAAAACATACGCAGCACGAGCCATTTGTGAAAATATCTGCTTACGTTGCCAACCCACCCCTTTTATGTGAATGCGCACAAACTCCATGGAGTTAACACCGACTTACCTAACACACATCTTAATCACCGTTGTAGTACCGTTTAGCACCCATTATGATAGTTAGTTTGTCAACACCAAGTTTCCTTGTTAACCTCGAGTTAGATCAGAGTAGTTTAACCTCAGTCCGTAGTATAGGTCCCTGGTCAACACTTGAAACATTTGACTCTCCTTGTGATCTCGCTTGGACGTGTTATAAATGTTTCCTTTTATTATTGTATAAACAGGCCTCTTAGGCCTATTCATTATTTCCCTGTTTTTCATGTATTACCCAGGTACTGCAATTGAAAGAATGTGCCATCATTAAAAGATTATTGTTTGTAATTAAAACCAATATTGCTTGTTTTAAATAACTAAATTGCCACTGTAAATTTTTTTTGCTTGAAGGCCTCATGCTACTGTTGTTTTTTTCTTATGTTTTTAAAGAAGTACATGGGATTTAATGTGTTGTTTTGTTTTGTAATATGGTATCGAATTTGGTAACGAGAATCGTGGAATTGATAATCGACTACTACATTTCTGGTATCGTGACATCCCCTATTTCGAGCACATTAAAATAGATTTTTTTTTTACCGAAATATGGGCTGTTTACTTTGCTTCTTAGGTTCTCCAGACCGTAGTCTGTTTGCTATCACAGCCCCTAAATTATGGAACAGCCTTCTCTCTCTTTGCCCCTTCTGTCGATTCCTTCCAGTCTCAGCTCAAAAGTAATTTCTTCTCATTGGCCTTTGCATCTTAGTGGTTTTCTATGCACTTAGCTTGTATATACTGTAGTATGTATATGTGTCACAACTGTTTTTTGTTATGTTTGATATACTGTATCTAAATGTGTTGTACAGCACTTTGGTCAGCTCCGCCTGTTATAAACATGTTCTCTAAGTAAACATGATTTGATTTGATAGTCGGGGAACTCCAGAACATTAGCGCTTCAATAGCACCAGCCTCGCCTACATCGGTTACTTCTTTCTGAATTAATTCTGCAGCACTAAAACATTGTGTGTGGAAAATTCAGTGGAACAGTAGCTTCTTATTTATTCTTCATTCCCTCATAAGCACACAACTTTAAAAGTAATCAAGAATCAGTACACTCCCACAATGACACATTTTAAAGTCACAGGCTTATGTCTTACCCATGTCTAACATTATATTTACTGATTTATTTGGAGAAACAAAGCTATTCTATGAAAAATCTGACATTCAGCACCCCCATATCGCCTGTATGGAAGAATCCTAGTTTCATAACCACATTTTGCGACGATTCGACTGAATCGTTGAGTAGTCGACTTTTCGGGGTCACCCCAAGGTGGAAACAATTCTTTCATTTTGGTTGGATTTTTATAATAACAGTAATAACTATAAAGATTTCCAAGAAATTACATGATTTCTCAAATAAATTATATTTAATTCAACATTTAGCAGCTGGGGTCTTAGAACATTTTGAACTCAAGGCATATATGCACACTTTCATCATGAAACAGTGAAAAAACTAAAATTAAACAACCAATTTTACAGTACAGCAAATCGGCTATTGTTTTTTATCACAAGGAATTTAACAGATCTGAACATAGACCAGTTACTAAAATTCTTGCAGAACAATCATAACTCAAACAATACTATACTTCAAAAAGGTACATCGAGATCCACAGAAAACAGGCAATTACACTTCTTGTACCCATATCTCCAGATTACCACTCGTCATAGAATGATTATAGCAAGTACTGTAGGAGAATGCATACATTTGGTATCCCATGTCTTGAGAAGCTTTCTTATGGTTGACAAATTAAAGGTTCCCTGTTGTCAAAAAAATAAATCACAAATTGTTTAAGGAATACCATGAGTAAGTCAGAAAAGTTCAAATAAGATTCACGATCAGCTTCTATTTCATCTGTTGGCCACATGAAACACATGAAACACACATTAACACATGTAATGTTTGCTGAGCCTTACCAAATCCAACATTTGAGGCCATTGGACACGGCACACCATCTGAATAATCTTTCCTTTCTAATTGAGAACCAAATGTAGAACACCATCGAGGTCATTATATTGCATGGTCATTGAATCAGATGTCACTATTTACTACATAAATGTAAAAAGAATGAGCCATTAAAAGGAAAGGTTCACCATTTTGGATGTTTAACCTTATTTCCGTGTCTGCCAAGTTGTACAGACATGGCCAGATAGTTTTTACATACATTTGACTTTTTTAGAACTGAAATATCTTGTGTACATTATGTTTGAATTGAGGACAGCTACGCGTCCAGTGACTTAGGGCGCCTTCACACCAGCCTTGTTAGTCCGCTAGAATCCAGCCATTGTTCAGAGAACAATTCTCTATAAAGTGAGCTTCTAAAATGCAAGACGACCACCTGAAGCCTACTAGGGACGTAACTAGGGGTAGACCAATTACCTGCCAAGCAGACTATGTATAAAGCTATGAATGTGGGGTCCAATTATCTGTATTGTCTGTAACAGCCGATATTCTTGCCGATAACATGAGGCAAGCAGACCCTTCTGTGTTAAGTTTGTGGAAAATGTCGATACTGTGGTGGTGAAAGTTTTTTCTCATGAAAAAGAAAAAAATATCATGGTTGTTGGTATCCCGAAAATCCAGGCTTCTCCGTTATATACGTCGTACTGTTATTACCAAGATAAATATCCCACTGTGACAAGATGCAATTTACACAAAATGCTCTGTCCTGTAAAAACCTCTTACAAATCTAGAAATGTCTAGTGGCTCTCAAAAAGATGATCTACATCCTCAAGACCGGAATTAATGCTACAGAAACATACCTAGCTAAATCCGGCTTCTTATGATCTCAGGCAGGCCACCTCAGTTTCCTCTTTTATATCACTTCTTAAAGCTTTCTCTTAACCACCGCCTTTCATTCTGTTATTTTAGTTCATTTTTGTTACCTGATTTTACTGTGTGATTTTACTGTCTTCATTATATTATATTATTTTACTATTATTTTTATTGTAAATCACCTTGTAACCCTGTTTTGAAAGGCGCTATATAAATAAAGTTATTATTATTATTATGATTACTAGTTAAAGCAGCTGTAGGTAGTTTCTGGTTTTGGGACCCCTTACCGTTTGCTTAGTGTAATTATTTTTACCTAACCATCGCAAAGAACACATGCAGAATGCTCGTGGTCACAGCATGTCGCTAGCATGATCCATAGATATGTTTACTATATCTATGGCACGATCAACACCTATCCTCCAAGTATGATATTCTCTTACCAATTTAGAGACGGACTTCCTTATGCCAAAAACAATTCAACAGTTTTGCGGGAGATCTTTATCGGTGGCAGACAAAATTAGTGTTAAATATTGAGACTTCAAGAGGACTGATCTGAAAGGTGTACACCTGAATAGGTGTAACGTTAAGCGTATGTGTAGTGTTTTGTTCTGTTCATAATCTCAGTGTGTAATCCAGACCGGGCTGCACGGGGGGCCTAAAATAAGCGGGGCCCCTCCCACTAAGCAAGATGCTGCCTATTGTTCACCCTGCTGAGATTTCATCAACATATTCAACCTTCACAATGAAAGAATTTTGGAACTGGAATGTGCTACAGAAGCAAACAAAGGCTTAAACAAGCATTGTGATTCAACGGAGCACTTGGCATGTCAGGTCATGTGGAAGGAGTCACAGAGGCGAAGAGAAAATGGAACACTGATTTCTACATAAGTGAATTCTGACCATATGGAAGAAAATTGTTACTATGTATGCTCCATAATTTATGTGATTGAGTTTTTAGCTGTTAACCAGCTACCGTTTGGAAGAGAATGCAACTGTTTGGCTAGTCTAATGTCAGAAGACAGTGCACATGGATTACTCCTCTCCCTCCCTTTGAATGCACCATGCATAAAGACCCACAGGTGGTGAAGACCACACCAAGTCTTCCCAATACAGCAAAGTTCACAAGACATGACATAAAAAACGAAATAATTGAAATTATGAGTAGTTTAGTGACGAAGGAGATTGTCAGAGAGATTGGGAACTAACGGTACAAAATTAAGTTGACAGCACGGAAGACCCGACAGGCCAAGAGGACATATCCATAGTCGTGCGCTCCGTCTGGGATAATCACACAATATCTGAGCACTTGCTAGTCATGGCAAATGCACAGAAGGGTGATGCTGATACTTTGACCACCACCATCGATGAGCTAACTAAAGCTGGGCTCAGTACAGACAAAATCTTGAGCCAAGTAAATGATCCTATCGTTAAATTAATAAGTTACCCAACTAACATTTGCCATGACAACAAGCTGTAAGATAAGAATATATTTCAGATAGACATCGTTGAAATTGTTTAGGCCTATGTTATGTAACCTATAGTTAGGATTAGCCTACCGCATGCACAGCAGCGAGCACAGGAGTAGCTGTGAATCGTAAACGTTAGCAGCAGGGGGGTCACTTTAACAGAAACATTCCACCACATTGTTGACAAATAAATACTTGAATGAATAAGTTGATAATCATGTAGCTTGCTTTATGTTGAAATGTCCTTGCAGTTGCCTGGCTCATAGTTTATCAGTGTTTTAGGTCGACATGCTAATATAACACCAGTCCCCCACCCCTCTCCCCAAAAAACAATATAGGGATTTTTTTTTCTTTTTCATCTTGGCTCTGCACATGCTTACAGTAGCCTATATTAAAATGCCTACAAAAAAGGCGATAAAGAGCTGAAGGCACACAAAAAGGAAATTAGGTATTTTTTGACTGATAAAAAGGTGTTTAACTGCCCACCTGTGTGTGCCACTAAATATTTCTCTGTGCTAGTGAAATCTTCAGCTTGATAGCACTGGTGCTACCACCTAAAAAAGTACAGCCCTGAGCGTACATGACGATTCAACATGGGATAAAAGGGATGAAATATTATCTAGTTTAATATAGCCAATCCCAATTTAGTAAAATGTAGTTAGTAAAAAATTGTTCCAGTGTAGGAATAACCAAGCCAAACAAAAGTTTATTATAATGGCAGCTCTGTGTGTGTCACTGTGGGTGTTTGTGCATTTCCTAAGTCATCTTCTACTCTTTTAATTTAGCAGATTTTGACTTCAAATAGGCTGCTATCTTGCACACAGGTGGGGATGTAATTTGAAATTACCTGGCTGCAAGCACTGGAGTCAGTCTAGGTCCAAGTCCATATTAAGCCATTTGTCCTGATAGGGGTAGAGACAACAAATACTTAACTGAGTGCTTTGTAAAAGGTGGAGACAAACGGATCTCAGATGCCACTTAACTGAGTGCACGTTGTGTAAAGAGGTATTATGTAGGCTACACAATTGTAAGGCTATCAGTACTGCTTAATCATCTAACTGTACTGAATCTTTCCGTGTTACTCTTTCTAAGGCTGGGACGATGGATCGATGCACCGAATCGTATAAACAAACATTGATGGACAAAATTTTAAAAAAATTAACAATAGAGATCTTAACAGATTATCTTGAAAAAATGCGGGGAAAAAAACGACAATCAGTCTTGAAATAAACAATCTCCTATATTTACCTGTATTTCATACAATTGCAATACTTCCTTGATACAAGATTAAAAGGCACACTCCAACGCACTGAGCTCACGTGCACGCACTTCAGAATGTGTTTTTTCCCCTTAGCTGTGGCCAGAATAACAGTGCGCTAGATAAACACCAACGTTTATTTCAACAGCGTTGTAATTTTTTTTGAAAAATGCCGTCGGATGCAGGTAGCCAATTCAAAGGTAAAATGCGTCTTTTGCCATGACATAGCGTAAATTTGTTTCCACAGAAGCTCAGCAAAGTCTGACAAAAGGCACATTTTACCTTTTGAGTTGGCTTGCTTTGTAAAACATTTCCAGACATTCAACGGCATTTTCGTAAAAAAAAATTATAACGCTGTTGAATTAAACTTTGGTGTCTAGAGCAGATATATATATTTAAAACATGAAAATAAAAAATAGGTTAGAATATCATTAAAACGTTTTTTTTTTTTTGGTTTGTTTCTTTTTGCATTGATGCATCGTACCCGTAAGAGAAAAATTTATTGATGCTTTTAAAACTGATATCGTCCCAGCCCAAACCCTGTTATTAACATAATACAGTGATGAAGCAAATCATTTTAATTTGCTAAATTTGTAAAAGAGATTACAATGCATTAATATTGAATGTCTTGACAGATGTATTCTTGTCACAGTAACAGTTATAAAAGTTACCTTTTCAGTAGTTATTTGAAAACCCTGCCCTGGGCCCAGAATGAGAGGGTCTTGAGATTCTTTCAGCAAGTGATCCTGGATATGGACGCTCCTAATGGGCATGAACTCTGCTCTCCACCACCAGAGCATCATCCCCACCACCACCACACTAAGAAAAACTGACCATGACACAATTTCACAAATAAATATAAAATTGTATTAAATATAAAACATATTGCCTGCTTTAAATATTAAGTTTGTACCAGTATGATACACAAACCTACCAATAATAGAGAGGATTCCTGCAAATGCAGTATCAGATATCGTAGTTGTCGGGACTGGATGAGAGACTACGGTTTCTGGAGAAGCAAAGATATGAAAATATGTATTGCTACATGTAACAAACAAATGTGCTATACATGGTCATTTTAAATAAAACTTTTGAGTCTTATGCTTATCTTATCATTAACCAACAGTTAAATTAACATTATCCGTGTTACAGAAATAACATGTGCAGTTTACAGAACTTGTAACTCATGGCCTCTTAGTCACCAAATTCATTAAACCTATACTATGGTTTAGGTTTAGGATTTAAGACCGATACGGCTCACAATGACTGGATTCAATATGGGCTTTCCAGTCAGGAACTAGACTTGAATACTTTCGATTGTAGTAAATAAACGGTGTGGATATCTTTTCAGTCAGCCTTTTACTAAGGCGATATACAGTGGGGTAAATAAGTATTCAACACGTCTTTTCTTTTGTAGTAATCCTATTTCTGATGCAGCTATTCAGGGTTAGGATGGACCTTGAAATTTGCATTTGGAAAGGCCTGTAGATTAAGGGCTGGGTTACGTCTCCCTCCCATTGAAGCATATAAGGACAATATGACAATATTGACAACTGCTCCTTGCACTAAAAGACCAATAAGTAAACTTAACGATAACCTTAAATTGTCTGAATGAAAATAGAAACCAAGTAAATCCAGAAGCATTTCAGTTGTCAAGGGAAAATATTCTTCATAGATGAGGATCCATATCTGACGATGATCAAAAAGCCTGTCAAAGCTCTCGGAAAATGGTACAATGCTACCCTTAAAGACTCAGAGCAGGTTGAGAAATTAAGGATTAAGGATTAAGAATTGAACAGATGCCTAGAGAGCATTGAGAAGTCAGGGTTGCCAGGAAAGCTAAAGCTATGATACCTGCAGTTTGGAATTCTACCCCAGCTCAAATGATCATTGACAGTGTATGATATACCCATCACTAAAGTTGAAAAGCTAGAGAGAAGAGTTAGCTTTTATGCTAGGAACTGGTTAGGGGTGCCAAGATGTCTCTGGGAAAGGTGCTTTGGAGCTGCCGCTTACAGGGTTTACAGAGGAATCTAAGTGCACCAAAAGTAGATTAGAAATTACACTTACAGAATCCCGAGATCCCGAGAGTGTAGTAACAAAAGCTGCACCCACAATAACAACAGGACTGAAATGGAATCCAAAAAAGCAGTGGAGCAGGCAAAAGCAGCACGTAAACATACAGAAATAGTAGGGCAAGTCAAACATGGACGAGGAGGATTTGGACTTGGCACAAGTAAACAGAGATGGTCAAAATCAACCCCTTCAGAACATTGCAAATTAGTGATAGAACAGACACGTAAGCAAGCAGAAGCAGTAAGGAGTGCTAAAACCGTCTCACAAGCCAAATAAGGGCGATAGATGAACTGGGAAAGGGTAGCACAGAGGAAAATTACCTGGAAGGACTTGTGCGAAATGGAATCCACAATAATTAGCTTTGTTGTCAGAATAACCTAGACGCACTACCAACACCTACAAATCTTAGCCAGTGGGTAGGTGAGGATCCAACACGCCCCCTCTGTGGAGGGACCGCTAATTTGAAGCACATCATGTCTGGCTGCAAGACTAGCCTTACTCAAGGAAGATATACCTGGCGCCACATTCAGGTACAAAGTGCTTGGCCACAGCAATAGAGCATAGGCGCTCAATAGTTAATGCCCTGCCCATTGGAGCAGAGAGACACGCACCACATTAGCTTTGTCAAGGAGGGAGTTCCGGGAAGGAAGTTAAACAGGCCAAAACAAAGCTCAGGGTAGCTGAGACGAGCATGAGATTGGAAAATGCTAGCAGATGTCGGCGAACAACTGAGAGTCCCATCAGAGATTGCAACAACCAATTTAAGACCAGACTTATTACACTGGTCCAACACACAGCTCTACAAAGAAGCAGCAGCAGTAGACGAGACATTTTGGCTCTCAACCTCAATCCATTTTAACTATTGGTTTCAAGTGCTCAAGTGCTATCATTGCGTTATTTTGAAATTGGTTGGGCTGTCAAACATTTTTCGCAGATTAATTCTTGCCTGCAACATATATTAACAACTTCTGACTCCCCGATCAAAGAGGGGGAATTTATTAAACCTTTATCTAACCAGGGAAATCACGGTGAGATTAAACACACCAATTTTTGGGTTAGGGTTAGGGTCACAATTTGAAGTGTGACTCACCGATAAACAATGAATTATTTATGCTTGAGAATTACTCTACCAAATTGAATGAGAAAATTTACAAAATTAGCTAGAATTAGTCTCAGTTTAAAACCAGGATCACTGTAAGCATTCATCGGACACCCTGATATAATTACTGGCCTTATTTGATTACAAAGGAATGTAGTCGAATTTATGGAGTAACGTACATATAGTACATTCTTACTATTGAAACAGGTCTTTCATTGAATCAACACTCAAAACACATGCATCATATTACCTTGATCTCTAACCGATCCCACTGGAAGCATGCATCTGAATCTGGGAGGACGGATTGGGGAGAAAAAGTCTGGAACACACTGATATTTGCATACCATCTCCGAAGTCAGACACAGATTGGGACCTATTTACAGATCATGGAAAGTAAGCAAAAAGTTAATGTCCCACTCAACTAATTCAACACAGTGTGTGTGTGCGTGCATTTGTGTAAAATACAAGACTCTAGGATCAATAGGATTAAAATCATATTTAAAACTTTCCAAACAGGTCTTGACTATGTGTGCACTTAATTGTAAAAATTGGTAATAATCCCTATATTCTATGTGAAATCGAGTTGTCAACATACTGTTTTAAATTTAATAATTATGTTTATAGTTTGTGTTTATTAATATATATACAGGACTGTGCAAAGGTTTTAGGCAGGGGATGATGTTTATAACAATTTATATTATTTAAAGTATTCACACCTGCCACACCAGTTTTTTCACACCTGCCTAAAACGTTTGCATAGTACTGTATAGATCTTATAAATGTCATATTTGCAAGTACAACTACTATATGGTAATACTTGTATTAAGCCTGCAGACCATTTAGTTGAAGAACTGGGTGAACGAGCACCAAGCCGCCAGGGGAAGAAATGCTGTGCAGCAAGCGTTTGAAGTCACTGCCATTGTGCTTGTCTGCACTGCAAATGAACTGGCTTGTCTCTTCTGTCCAGTAAAGACGACCCTATAGCAGAAGGGAGACAAAAGATGAAATTGCGTCATTATTGTAAATGGCAAGTCAGATTTGGACAGACACAAGTTCCTTTAAATAAGTACAATCAAGGCTAAATTTCCAAGATGTGTTACTTTTAAATTATTAGTTACTTAATTCAGGTCACCCAACCTTCAGGTCACCCAACCCAACAGTGACAACATAGCTTTGTATGTTAAATGAATGATAAATTAATCACTTTTAAACTTTGTTTCAGCCAGCATTACCCTGCGTTCACACATTAGAATCATTGCCGCTAGTGGAAAGCGCAAATTGCCACTGGAGTCCATTGAAAAACACTGATGCGCCGCTTTGCTTGACGCAAGCGCACCGCCGATACTAGCAGCATGCGAAGTGCAAAAAAAATAGGATACGATGTTATAATATCCATTATGCCATACTCCAAGAAACGGCACTCCTCACTCTTTCAATTGCCATAATTCTCTACCACCATATTTGAAAGTATTTTGAGTGGATTTGGGTTGAAAGCAGATATTTTATTGGGGTTTTCAAGTGGGCACCCCCAATCTTGGATGTTTCGTTAATTTGAACCCACAACACCTCCAGAAGGCTTAACGGTGAGCAATGACGTCTCAGACCCACCCCATCTATATCCGCTATCGGCAACCCTAACTTATATAAATACCCTATACCCACATCCAAATGCAGTTTGTGCATAATTCACTAATAATAATTTAATAAAAACCTAGATAAACTATGAATAACATAGTGATCCTTCAATACAGACAATAAAAGAATATATAGATAATCCGGTAACAATTCATTCATCATTTACTAATGACTAGTTGAACTACCAATTACACAGTTACTAATCTTTTAGAAATAATTTCTAGATATCATATTTGCGAATAATAAGATAATAGTTTGTTGATGATCTGACAACTGCTTATTATTGAAAGTTATTATAAAGTGTTTTCATTTATGTAGATGGTGGTGGCCTAGTGGGAAAGACTGCTATCTGGTGACCCAAAAGGTAATGAGTTTAAATCCCACATGGAAACACCACCACCAGTGTGCCCTTGAGCAAGGCACTTAATAATAATACTTTTAATTTGTAAAGCGCATTTCACTGTAAAACAATCTCAAAGCGCAACAACAACGCATAATGAAATATATGCAATATTGATAAATACTTAGAAAAACAGAGAGGAATTGTAAAATCAAATAAAATTATTTAAAACACAGTAAGCAGAAGGCTTTCTTTAACAGAAAGGTTTTTAGACCTGATTTAAAAGAGGATAGTCTATGGCATCCTCAGATATTCTGGGAGGGTATTCCACAGACAGGAGGCTGCAGCACACTAAAGGAACAACTTAGAAAATTAAGCTATTTAACTGATTATTTTGGCCAAGATGTTTTGTCTGCTTCAATTAAAATCATGAGTTCAGATGTAATATACCTCAAACACTGATAATCCTATCGGCTTGTCAAGGTATCCATTGGACTCCACAACTGTCTTGCGATGTTGACCCTCAAAGTCCACTCTTGAGATTGACCGCTTGCCAGAGTCGGCCCAGTACAGCAGTTTTCGGGTCAAATCTGCATTAGAAAAAAAACTACTTCTTAAAAAGAGTGAGGCACATAAAGGGAAATTGCATTGCAGTTAAAAACTAGTTAATTATAACTGTGTGTCATATGTATTTTTCAATGGCTTTACTATGCATATGAAGTCAAATTAACGTTCTAATTGAGATGTGCAGAGAGCCCGGTATTTGTATTTGTAGTGGCATCAAAATTATTTGTATTTGTATTCGAACAAATGTGGAAATATGCATGCAGGGCCTAGTGAGGATACAAGGGTAGAATGCTTGAAATGCAAGTGTGCATTGCAGATCTACAGTATGATGACAAACGTTTTGCCACTGCTGAATTTACACATCACCTTGGATCTGCACTGATTGACAAATTTGCAGTCTGCAAAACAAAGAGTAGCCTAATAGGCTATGTAAATATCCCAATCCTTCAAGTGTAGATGCAATGAAAAAACAAATCACAAATCAGTTAAACCTACTTCTACACTGCTAACACAACAAGCTAAATTGCAGGGCTAACTGCTCCAAGCAGTTTATGTCCGTGGTTAACTCGAAGTTAACAATGATAGTCAGCACGGTGGCTCAGTGGTTAGAACTGTTGCCTCACAGCAAGAAGGTCCCTGGTTCGAACCCCAGCTGACCCAAGGGCCTTTCATGTTCTCCCTGTGTTTGTGTGAGTTTCCAGCAGGTGCTCCGGTTTCCTCCCACTTGCAAAAAAACATGGGTTGATACTCCTATCAGTGCACTGACAAGGGACTGCCATTAGAACTGGAGTCTGTCTATGTGTGTGCATGATCTGTGTGTGCAAAAGTCTGTTATGATATGTTGGGTGAGCAAGTCTGGCGCAAATTGGCTGCCGTGGTATCACCCAGACTGATTGTTATGTGTGATAGCTGTCTCTTCGGTTCTTGTGAGTTCCTAATTGGCTTCCAACTTGTAAGGAACTTTGAGTCCTGAGAAATGTGCTAAAAACAAAATCCAATGAATTATTATAAGTGTTAATATACACCGATCAGCCAAACCATTAAAACCACCTGCCTAATATTGTGTAGGTCCCCCTCGTACCGCCAAAACAGCAATGACCCGTCGAGGCATGGACTCTGCAAGACCTCTGAAGGTGTCCTATTGTATCTGGCACCAAGACATCAGATCCTTTAAGTCCATGATCAGATTGAGATCTGGGGAATTTGGAGGCCAAGTCAACACCTCGAAATCTTTGTCATGTTCTTCAAACCATTCCTGAACAATTTTTGCAGTGTGTCAGGGTGCATTATGCGAATGAAAGAGGCCACTGCCATCAGGGAATACCGTTGCCATGGAGGGGTGTACTTGGGTCTAGGTAGGTTGTACATCTCAAAGTAACATTCATATGAATGCCAGGACCCAAGGTTTCCCAGCAGAACATTGCCCAGAGCATCACACTGCCTCCATCGGCTTGCCTTCTTCCCATAGTGCATCCTGGTGCCATCTCTTCCCCAGGTAAACGACGTACACGCACCCGGCCATCCACTGGTGCCCATGCTGACCCCTGCCCACCGCCGAAAGTGCCTACAATGGGTATGTGAGGGTGAGAACTGGACCATGGAGCAATGGAAGAAGGTGATGAAGAATCTGATGAATCACATTTTCTTTTAGATCATGAGGATGGCCGGATGCGTGTGCGTTGTCTACCTGGGGAAGAGATGACACTAGGATGCACTATGGGAAGAAGGCAATCCGGCAGAGGCAGTGTGATGCTCTGGGAAATGTTCCGCTGGGAAACCTTGGGTCCTGGCATTTATGTGGATGTTACTTTGACACGTACCACCTACCTAAAACATTGTTGCAGACCAAGTACACTCCTTTATGGCAATGGTATTCCCTGATGGTAGTGGCATCTTTTAGCCGGAAATGCACCCTGCCACACTGTCATGTTCCTCAAGCCAGAGTTCAAGGTGTTGACTTGGCCTCCAAATTCCCCAGATCTCAATCCGATCGATCATCTATCAGACGTGCAGGAACAAGTTCGATCCTTGAAGGCCCTACCTTGCAATTTACGGGACTTAAAGGATCTGCTGCTAATGTCTTGCTGCTAGATACCACAGGACACCTTCAGAGGTCTTGTGGAGTCCATGTCTCAATGGGTCAGAGCTGTTTTGGCGGCATGAGAGGGACCTACACAACATTAGGCAGCTGGTTTTAATGTTTGGGCTGATGGATGTTCATTTACTTTAGTAATTGACTTATGAGCTCAAAAATGTATTTGATGCAATGGATCAAGTTGGCAATAACACATTGAAAAAAGTACAAACTTAACATATCAGCATTGAAGAAGAAAAAAAAAAATCAGGCAGCTGATTTTGATATCATTTCTAAAATGCATGGATCCAAATAAGGCTCCAGATACAATACCAAAGATCTGTTTTCAAAGATCTGTTTGGCATACCGTCAAAAACATTAAGAAAAATTAAAAAATACCAAGAGAGATAGCTGCTGGGTAATTTATTGCAGACGTGACCAATGCCATCCTGTTTTGTCCATCCAGACTTGCACGCTCAATCTTAGAGGAGCCACCATCTCCCCAAAACAGAAGCCTGGTAGAACAAGATTAGCTTAGAAGGTATAATTTACTTAATTTACTGATCTTTCACTTACGCCTTACTATTTTCATATCCATTCTGCACTAATAGCTAGTATTATTGTTTGTTGTATCAACAAATATTTACACAAAAATAGTATTCATCACACATACATCTTCAAAGCAAGTTAGTGCCACAATGTTTGCCTTACTGAGCAGAATCATTCTACATTGATTGAAGTTGATATTTTGGGAAATTCTAACAAGACATTTTAGTTTTGAGTTTGTAAAATAATGTTTAATGGTAGTTCTAGGTCTTTCTTTACCTTGTGTATGAATAAGAGGTGAATCAAAGGTATTGATTGTTTCAAAATGTAGAGGATGATCGTGCTTTTTTAAATTCGTGTTTTTCTTGGATATACAAAAATATATGCATTTCCTTTGTTCTTGGATATACAAAAATATATGCAACTCCTTTGTTCTTGGATATACAACAATATATGCATTTCCTGTCTCACAAGTACAATATATGACTACTATATACATAAAGCCTAATCTACGACCCTATCCACATCCATTCTGTTTCAATAAAATAAGTTCAACTGTGTGGGACAAACCGTTATGTGACTTACCCTAATGAAGGGTCCAGTGTCACCCCAGTTGGCTTGTCAACTCCACCTATCAATAAACGTTGTGCAGAGCCGTCCAGACGTGCAACATTCACAGAGTGTGTTTTAGCATTAGTCCAATAGAGTAGCTGGTGGATCCAGTCAATAGCCAGGCCAAACACAGCACCGTGACCTTTTATCACCAGTACAGGCTCGTATGGCTCTCTCTCCAAGGAGATACTAGAAGGCATGCAAAGTCAAAATCATTATTATGAATAATAATAATAAAAATCATACTAATACATTTTACTTGAGGCAGCCTTTCAAGACACTCAAGATCACCTTACAATAAGCAATTGGCAAGCAATTAAGACAATCATTAGGATATTTATATTAGGGATGTTAACAATGAATCGCTGATCGATTAATGTTCATTAAGAATTTAAATCGATGAAGAATTGATTAAACTGAACAGTTTGCAGTCTCGCCTTGGTTGAGATTTACCCCGTGTGTTGTATTCGTATCCCATATGTGTTCTGTGCCTTTAAGAAGCATTTGTTTATGACTGACGTCGTCACATTTCTGCTAGGAGACGCTAGTTACTTGTCGTTAGAGACGAAGATCTTTGCCTGATTTACATTGTGTTGATTAGCCCCTGATCTAATGTCTATGTATTTGCGGGTTATGAGGATCCTTTTTCATACAAAAAGGAAAATACACTGCTCAAAAAAATTAAAGGAACACTTTGAAAAAACATCAGATCTCAATAGGGGGAAAAAATCAGGCTGGACATCTATACTGATATGGACTGGGTAATGTGTTAGGAATGAAAGGATGCCACATCGTTTGATGGAAATGAAAATGATCAACCTACAGAGGGCTGAATTCAAAGACACCCCGAAAATCAAAGTGAAACAATTATGCGGCAGGCTAGTTCATTTTGCTGAAATTCCATTGCAGCAACTCAAAATGGTACTCAGTACTGTGTATTGCCCCCGCATGCTTGTATGCATGCCTGACAATGCAGGACGTTCAAAAGACTGGGGTTATCACTCCGTTCGGGCTTTGGGAGTTCCTGCGCATGCCATTTGGCTTGAAAAACACGGCGCAGGCTTTTCAGCGGCTGATGGACACAGTGCTGGGGGACCTACCATTCCTGTTCGTCTGTCTGGACGACATTCTTATCGCCAGTGCCTCCAGAACGGAGCACATGACCCACCTGCAAAGCCTCTTTGAGAGGCTCAATCAGCATGCCTTGATTATCAATCCGGCAAAGTGCCAGTCTGGGTTGGCCACCATCAACTCCCTCGGGCACGGTATCAGACGGTGCGGTGCCATTGCTGTCAAAAGGTGGAAGCAGTGAGGGGTTTCCCTCATCACGAGGGCCCTGCCGAGTTCTTGGGCAGGGTGAACTTTTACCATCGCTTCATTACGCTTCATGCAGCCACTTCACGAGGCCCTTAAGGTCAAACCCCCCAAGCACGTCATGAACTGGTCTGAGGACATGGACAGGGTTTTCATAGCCACAAAAGCAGCTCTGAGAAATGCGGCCATGCTGGCACACCCAGTACCAGGAGCACCCATTGCGCTCACCATGGACGCTTCCGATGATGCCATTGGCGCCGTGCATGGGCAGTGGGCAAATGGTGCCTGGCAGCCTCTCGCCTTCTTCAGCCACCAGCTTCGCCCCGCCAAGAGGAAGTACAACACGTTTGACTGGAAGCTTTCAAGCACTTTCGTTTCTTGCTAGAAGCCCGGTGTTTGTGGACCACAAGCCAATTTACTTTTGCTATGACCAACGTTTCAGAGCCATGGTCTTGCCATCAGCAGCTTATTTTTGATATTAGTCCTTCACATTTTTTTTACCACCTGGGCTGTATAATTGTTGTTTTTTCAGTCTTCACTTAATGCTCTTATATATTCTAGATTTATATGAGACATTACCATGACACCTATTCAGTATAATAGGTCTTCTTGCATTGCAAAGGAAACTTGACAGTGACACCATGCAATAAATCAAATAGTCAATAAGTCGCTCCACATTGTAGGCCTTGCCTAACATTACTTGAATATTTTTGTATAACTCAAAACATTTTAATAAATGTAGTGGTCTGAAACAAACTTAAAAAAACTAAATCTATTATGTGTTCAAATAAATGGAAACAACCCAAGTATTTTCATTCAACATCACAAATCGGTTCTAACAGTAGTGGTGGTGGGGGGTGGGGGGGGTCGTTTCACCACTTGCGAACCAGGAAGGAGAAAAGTCCAATGCTAGCTGCAAACGACAGCTAGTCATCCAGGGTTAACTGTTAAGACCATGATGCACGGGCAACTTTTTTTAAGAAGCATTTGTTTATGACTGACGTGACAATTGCTGGCAATATTTTCTATAGAAAAGTGGTACCTTGTCATTATCTGGAACATTACATTTGTGGGGCAACGCAGTAGGCAATTTTTCAGGATCCTCCAATCAACATACAGATTTTAGTCATGTGACTACGTCTCTCAGCAAAAGAAAATCGACCAAGATGGCAGCCAAACTTGCCTGAAGCGAAGAGGTACATGATTTCAATCTTCTCATGTAAATTGAACCATTAAAACGTGTAGCTCTCATATAATATGAATATACACGTATTGTTAATTGTTTTTCAACAACTGTCTCCAACTGTATTCTTCCTATTAGCTTAAGTTACAAAAAAACGTTTTTGGACGTTACAATGGTTACATTTGTCAGTCACAAATGTATTCGGATTTAATGAATTATTTGACAGAAATCTGGCCAAGTAAAGGAACCTAGGTAATTTAGATGAGCTACTATTCATAGCTAGCACACTGAATAAGCGTAGTGTTTACCAAAATAAAATGGTAGTCAAGACGATAGCAGGCTAGCTGGTAGCTGTATTCTTTTCCAGTTACGTTGTCCATTGTCAGTTGCCACCAATGTATCAGGCCAACTTGAGTTGCTGGCAATATTGCCCAAAAAAGTTGCCTGTGTATCATGGCCTTTAGTCGGTTAATTATTAACATACCATAGCCGCAAAATGAGGGCATACACAGATTAGACCGGGCACAAATATCCTTCAGATTTGTTTTGCTTGTACTTCTAATTATGATAAATTTTTTGGGTTTTGGATAAGAGAGTATTTTAAATGGAAGGTTTTTTCTGGACATTATTGAAGTCCATTATGACCATACATCAAAGACCGTAACTGAACAGGTGAACCACCCTTCTGAAATCCTGCTAAACCTTGCCAAACCCCAACCCATGTAGAACATGTTTTTTGATGATGGGAGGAAACCAGAGTATCTGGAGGAAACCCACAGTTAGGAATTTGTGGCAAAGAATTGCGGCAGACCATAAAGCTGTGCCAGATGTAGCAGAAAGTAGTAGTCAGTGGCAGTGGCAGATAAGGAAGGATCCAACATGGGCGAAAAGTAAAGAACATCATCTTGAAAAACCAAAGAAAATGGTTTTATCTCAGGACAAAGGTATAAAAGGTAAGCCTTTCCTGCAGTGTCATATACCAAGCCTGCAGGAAAAGTGTTGGGAAAGACTATCATCTTTTCAGGTGACAGTAAGCATCCCTGCAGAGCTGCTGAAAAGAGCCTGCATGATTAGGGAATAGGGATATCTCACGGCTCGGTAATTTTAACTTTTTTGAAAATCTGGCCGTGCCGAGATTGGATATAGCCTGAGATGTCATTGCTCATCATTGAGCCTTCTGTGGGTGTTGTGGGCTCAAACTAACAAAACATTCTGGATGGGGGGTGCCCATTTGAAAACCCCAATGACATATCTACTCTCTACCCAAATCCACTCTAAAATATTGGCTTTTGAAGTGCTCATCTTGGAGTAGGGCCAGGCAGTGGCAGCATGCAAATAGAGGGCGCTAGGGCACCGCCCCCCCTGCCTCTCCCTGGTGGAAAGTCTTGATTTTCAATAATTGAAATGAAACAATAATTACATTTTAAGTATGTATGTGTTTCAAATGCACAATAATGTGTACTATATGAAAAATAAATCTTTATATTTGGGGTAAAATTAGCTGTCTGTCCATCCCCTCTCTCTCTCATTATCTCTTCTGGGGCGCTAGAAAAAGCGCCCATTCAGTGCAGATAAATTTAACGCCCCAGGTAGAGTCAGCCTGTGTGGTGGAGGAAGTTGGTTTGCGACCTGCATATTAAATCAAGAGAGAATAAGATGAACCCGGCTACTCAAGACCCAAGATCTTAGGCTCTCCCTAATTCAATAGTATCTTTTCATCAAAAGCCATTTGAGAGAAGAACTTTGGTGGAGAAAATACGAGTAAAAAAGAGCTTGCCCCAGATCAACCTGATAAAGATCTAACAACACGCTAGTGAAACGTACATGTGAGGCGTCTCCTGTAGTTGGTATGACAAAAAGGCTTGGCTAGCTGGATGCAGCCATGGAAATGCCATATATTTCTTCCCATGCCTACTTTTTAGAACAACTAGGACAGATACAACAACATGGACGGTTACAGGAGTAAGGGACATGAAACATCAACCAGAGAAGATTAAGAAACATGAGTGTTCGAGGGCACACATAATATGGAGAATACAGTAAAGCTAGCCATGCTGTGCAGAGTTAACATCGCTATGCAACTGGATTGCCACGGGGTTGGGGTGAGGAAACACAATTAAGAGGTGGCACGAACATTTTACCAAAGATAATTTTACTGTGTTAAATTCTGCGGGGTGGTCATTCTTCTCAGAATCCTTATCACCACACCCATGACTACAGCAGAGCCAGAGAGGTGCTTCTCTACTTCGAAGAGGGTCAAGACCTACCTGAGGAACACCATGACACAGGATCGCCTGACATCCCTGACTTTAATATTTAATTAATTGAGAAGTTTGCCACTCAGAAAGACATAATGGCCAAATTCCTTTACAAATCAGATGCCAGACACACACAAAGTTTCCCTGACCCCATTTGTTTTTGTATATAGTTGACTTTAGCATAAGGTTTTATTTTGTAAGAACGCCTCACATTTTTCATATTGGCATTTAATAAATACTTACTATTTCACAGAACACCGATTTCCTTCAGTTAATGTTAAATTGTATGGGTGAAGCTGACTGAATATGGCACAGCCCCATAATTTCCTAAGATTACGATTATAATTGATCAAATGTCCAAAGATTAGGATTAAAAATTGTAAAGGAAATCGGATATATGCAACGTGTAGCACCGCTAATCTTCAGTCATATTTCAACCAAACTGACTCCAGTCCAATGGTAGCCTATCACACAGCTGGACTTCTTCATGGGCAAAACACATTCAGACCAAGTAAAGGCACAGTGTAGTAAACAAACTAATAGATGGCTAGCTGAAAGCACATGCGTGTGTGTAATCTCCGGTAGATGGAAATAACTTAATTTCAAAATGAGCCAAATCCCTGCAAGCCATCCCTGCAAACGATGCAAACAAGATAGTTGACAAAACATTATTAGTTTAAAAAATGTCACCAAATGTCAAGGCTTCCAATATTTTCTAGCACAACAGTATTTAAGTATTTAAGGGGTGTTACCTATAGATAGAGCCTTGTCCAGGCCTGGCCCAGTAAAGTGTGCGGTTGGCTGTGAGTGCACCCATTGGTCCTGGTCCCTGCAGCTGTGCGTCCACCTTCCTATTGACTTTGCCATTAGTGCTGACCCAATGCAACCCTTCAGAATTGCTGAACACTACTTGAGCCACATCTCCTGCAATAGTTTAGGGTCAAATCTGTTACTTCGCAAAAAATTATCATATACAATTGTGTTCTTATACATCTGCCAGCAAAACAAAAACAAAATTCTGCACCAAACTAGCTACATCAAATAATATAAACATTAAACATTCAACTTTCACAGACGTTTCACTCAGCTGGATGCGAAGGGGGCAAAATCTTTATCTCAGTGTTTCCTGGAGGTGTGTCCAACTTGTTCAGCTAACATTTGAGGAGGATGTAAAAGTTCCTTTGCTTATCTCTCGTTAGCATTTAACTGCATGCTAACAGAAAAATTTCTGGTTAGCATAGCTTTAGACAAAAAACACATCAAAATAACTTTTCAACATAACCATAACATTTAAAATAGCTACGTTAGATCTTCAGGACCTAACGTAGCTATTTGAATCGTGATTGATATGTTAAAAAGCAAATTTTTGGATAACCAGACATGGTTTCCAATCAGATTTTTGGCATGTAGATGAACTTTGAACAGTCAAAGTAGACATAAGAAGTACTTGGACATATCGAAACATCTCCAAAAAACACTAAAACGGGTTTTCCTGCATTGGAAAGGCTTAAGTGGCCCACCTAAGGCTTTCCTAAATCCACCTACACCTATGAGAAATCGCACATTAATAAAAAAACAAATAATAAAAAAAAAATCTATTGATGTAATATACGTATTACACCAGCAGTGTCGCAGCACTTTTGTTACGTTGTACATGCAATAGCCATAGAACACGAAGAAAATGGTAGTGGTACATTTCAACACAGGAGAGCTAGATTCGTCATCGGCACTGTGCAAGCGTGTCCCTGCTGCCACTTTGAAAGCCTTCTCTTCAGTCCTCAGTGGTAATCTGCCCTAACGTAAATCACCACAAAATGTCCGTACTATAATTGACTGTATATAAAATGTTTCCAAGCTAGCTTTTGATGGATCCTTTTTAAAAAAAAATTTATTACATTAATTTGGTAGTGGAGCAGAAGATAAATGTTTGAAAAGATTGGTGATTTGTCGTGCTCTAGACTAGGAACATAAAACGAGACATTAATATTAATTAGCCTATTTATTAGTTAGCCACTAAAAAATATTTTAAATAGGTTAGTGTTCTTGTCCATTGACAGGTCATAATAATAATAATAATAATAATAATAATAATAGTAATTCATTTTATTTAGCTTTAGAGTTTTTCTCAAGATTCAAAGCGCTTCGCAGTAATTGGTTGCTAATTAATTACACAGAACAAACAACGAATGGACTGACAGCTATCAAACACAACACTCAGTCTGTGTGATACTACGGCAGCCAATCTGTGCCAGACTTGCTCACCCAACATGATTGACTCCCAGTTGAATTAGCAGTGACTGGTAAGGGCATCATGGACAAGAGAAAGGGCAAGATAACAGATATATTTAAAGCAACTATAGTAGGGCTCTCAAACAATAAAAAAACTGAAATGCAATTAATCGCATGGGTAGTTATTCGCGATTAATTGGAAATTAATTAAATTTTTCCCCTCCGAGAATCGCCACCTTAACGTGGTGGAGGGGTTTCAGTGTCCCTGTGACCCTGGGAGCTGTGTTGTCGGGGGCAGTAGCCTCTGGTAGGGTCTCCCATGGCAAATTGGTCCCAGGAGAGGATCCAGACTAAGTGCGATTCAAAAACACCCAATGAAGTGGAACCAACGGCACTGTGGCACCTCGCCCGTAAGAGGGGAAACTGGGGATACCCCGTGGAGCCAGACCCGGGGGGGATGCTTGTCGGCGAGCGTCTGGTGGCCGGGCCTTGACCCATGGGGCCCAGTCGGGCACAGCCCGAAGAAACATCATGGAGCCGCCGCCCTGTAGGCCCACCACCTGCAGGGACAGACATTGGGTTCGGATGCAACGCCAATCGGGTGGCAGGCATAGGCGGGGACCTAGGCGTGCTGACCCCTGACATCGTAGACTGGTCCTAGGGACGTGGAATGTAACCTCTCTGGTGGGAAAGGAACCGGAGCTAGTGCGGGAGGTGGAGCAGTACCAACTAAACATAGTTTGGCTCACCTCGACGCATAGCTCTGGTTCTGAAACCCAAGTCCTGGAGAGGGGCTGGACTCTTTTCTTTTCCGGAGTCGCCCAGGGTGTGAGGCGTCGGGCAGGTGTGGGGATTCTTACAAGTCCCCGGCTGGGCGCTGCTGTAGTGGAGTTTTCCCCGGTGAACGAAAGGGTCGCCTTTTGCGACTGCGAGTCGCTGGGGGGAAGGCTCTGACTGTTGTCTGTGCTTATGCACCAAATGGCAGTTCGGAGTATCCGGCCTTCTTGGAGTCGCTGGGTGGGGTCCTGGAAAGGGTACCATCTAGTGATTCTATAGTTCTGCAGGGGGACTTCAACGCCCATGTGGGTGACGATGGAGAAACCTGGAGAGGGGTGATTGGGCGGAATGGCCTGCCCGATCTGAACCAGAGTGGTGCTTTGTTGTTGGACTTCTCTGCTAGGCATGGATTGTCCCTAACGAACACCGTGTTCAAGCATAGGGAGGCTCATACAGTTAGGGACAAAAATATTTGGACAGTGACACAAGTTTTGTTATTTTAGCTGTTTACGAAAACATATTCAGGATACAATTATATAATCAATATGGGCTAAAAGTGCAGACTCTCAGCTGTAATTTGAGAGTATTCACATCCAAATTGGAGCAAGGGTTTAGGAATTACAGCTCTTTAATACGTAGCCGCCTCTTTTTCAAGGGACCAAAAGTAATTGG